>JAZGTJ010007239.1:0-23244 GCA_036877575.1 Botia almorhae
TTCACAATCTCCACCTACAATCCCTGCCGGACCTGAGACTCGAACCTGCAACCTTTGGGTTACAAGTCCGACTCTCTAACCATTAGGCCACGGCTGCCCCTCAGAAAAAAAAGGGACTTGAACCCTGGACCCTCAGATTAAAAGTCTGATGCTCTACCGACTGAGCTATCCGGGCTCTAGTGAAGAGCTCTAGTGAAGAGCGCACTCAAGACAGCAGTTGAGTGACGATTTTGGCTATATTTACTAGGACTGTAAATAGATTAAACATTTTAAATAAATAAATTAATGAATTAATTGATAAGCCGATTAATCACATTAATTTGCAAAACAGACATTGTAAAAGTTGCTTTATTAGTCAACTCTGTGTTTAGTATGTGTATCATTTACCACCTCACTGTCCACAGCAGTGCATTTTGCTAACGCATCTGCATTTTTATTTGTATAGAACTTTCTTTTGGCATTGTAAGAAATGTTTGAATGGCAGAAGCTGCATACTGCAGTGTGTTTCACATACATAATGTGGTACTAAATGAATTAAATGATGCAATTTTTAATCTAATACACTGGTCTGTTGTTGTTAGAATAAAGAATCTTTCACAAGTCGTGTTTTTGTAGATTGTTGGTCTGTGTAGACTGGCGTGACCTTTGCGTGCGTTTTGGGACTTCCGTTCCTTCCTGTGCGCGTCACGTCGCGTCTGTGCTGCGCGTGATCGCTTGTTTGGAGACGCGCGCGCGTTTAGTGGCGCGCCGGCTGTTATCAGGAAAAGGAGCTCAACCGGTACGTTTAAATGCGGTAGATGAATGAAGTATTTTTTGTTATTAAATTGACCGCACTAATATTTACAGGCAGGACACTCTTCATTTGCGTCACAAACCACAGAAATGATGTTCCGCTTTCAGTCAGAGAAGATTATAGATGTTTTTCAGAAAGTCCTGAGATTTAAAAGTTTCTAAAAGGGTCCGGAAAAAGTCTGGAAGTTGGTATACTATTTAAATTCTCAAATGTTTCTTTATAAATAACTGTTGGGTGATTAACACATGAACTTAGTGCATGTTGTTCTTATAGGTTAAACGCAGCATCGTTATGTCTTTACCGCTAAACTTAACTGTTGTCTTTTTTCACCTCTAGCTCTTGACAGGATAGTTATCTGTGAAGTATGGATCCTTTAAAGAAAGCATATAGCTACCTAGTGTTACTCTATCTCTAACTACAAGACACCCCCACCTCTCTCCAGCATGTAACAGACTGAAGGCTTGTGCACGTTTTGATGTCTGTAGTGTCTACAGTGTTTCTCTGAATGAGTCCGGTCACAATCAGTTGTTCACCTTCAAACTTGACTTAACTTTCTTCTTGCAAGCTCTGCACTAGTGTGGAACAGCAGTACTGTGTGATTGCAGCAGAGTACTGTGTGATTGTTTGAGCTAACATCATCAGCATTCATGCTCTGTATCTGCCCTCGCTCTCAAACTCACAGTTGTTTCTCTGTTTATGTGATTATATTCCATGACTGATGACCTGATGCCTTCCAGAGAGCAGATGCAGGCTGAGACAGGTGGCCTTTGTCAGATGGGTCCGGTCGGAGGTGTTACACCTGTCCTTGTAAGTTCCTGTTTCATAATGTAATAAGATCAGGTCAGATGTGAACTGTAAATGTTGACGTTGCTAAAATATTCTGTTTCTGGTTTGAGGTTTCAGTAATTGATTAAAATGCAAATTACAGTTTGAAAGCAGCTGACCCAAAATTCACCTGCATCATGAATCCCATTCAAGACTTGTTGCTCTGTATTTTGTTTGAGAAAGCAGAGACTCATTTTCATATTACATTATTATCTGTCTCACATGTTATTTCTTGGCATTGGTTTATAATATCATACATCGCATGAGCTGTTTGGACAATGTTTAATGGCCAATTCATATGAATTTAAATTCAATGTATAAGCCAATTATTTGTTCCTAGAAGTGTTTGTGGGAGAAAATGTGAGTTTGCAAGTGCTTTGGTGTCTGATAGATGATGTTTCAGTGTGTTTTCTATTGTTCTGCTCATGAGGGGGCAAAAACCAGAAAATCGTTTCAGTTGGAATTGGTGCCTTCCTGCAGATGGCACAGTTGAACGCCTCATGGATGTGACCCTTGGACCGCTACTCGAACCCCCTCCAGCAGGTGCACATCTCTGCCAAACCCCCTGGTCTCCCCAGGACGAGGGTTTATGGAGGGTTGGAGGGTAACAGCTGTCAATGATTTGGAACTGAAGTCTTTGAGAAGCAGGACACAGGCGACAGTTCATGTGACAAACTCATAAATACTTAGTGTCAATGAGGAAACATAAAAGGAACATTTTCTCTCTCATTTTTCATGCTTTTCGGTTATTTATTTTCCTGATCCTCCATTTTGGTTTGTTCCTATGAAGAGTTAAGTACATTCTTTTAAGTTCTGTTTATGCTATTAGGTCCTAGTTGAGTAGTAACTAACTAGAATTTTCCCAGCGAATGTTATTTGTCGTGTCACATCCTATTGAATGTGAAACTTTACAGCTGAGTGACAAACATGTTTGGTGTAGTGTTGTCAAAAATATATGAAACGGTACCAATACTCATTTCTCGAAGTATCGATACACTAATAGCAGCCTAGCTTTGTCACTTTCACTCTCTCCTCTCCAACAGCGAGTTGACACAGCACACGTGACCGCAGCGACTGCTCTCATTTTAACATTACTGAACTATTAACCAAGATGGCCCAGTATTGTTGCTGATATGAGTGTCCTCATATCATTCCAGTGAGGTTTGTTTTCGCATGTGCCTTTGTGCATCCGTGTTTACTGTAGCGCTCTATTTATGTGCGTTAACCCTCTGGGGTCGACAATCCCGCCGACGCCTTTTGAGGCATGTTTTCATGATAACGCGGAAAAGAACGTACAATGCTCCGTCATTTTTGATCGTACAGATACAACCAATACATCATTCGAATCTGTAAAGGGTCTATTTTTATTTGTATACACTCATAATAACAATAAAACCCTGTGCTTTTTAAAAAAGAAGAAAACAGACAGGGTGCGCACTCTGCTTTCGCTGTCTCTGTCATCTCTTTTCACAGACACATAAATGAAACAACCTAAATCTCAGTACCTTATTTCTAAACGCTGCTTTTCGTTTTTCTATTTTGAATCAGTGAATGTTTTGCTTTCCGTAACTTTAGTTGCTTGCCACAGTGACTACTGTCCAGCTGCAGGAAATGATCAGGTACACTGCTGCGTTTGAATGAAGAAATGCTTTGTGTCTACAAGATGATGCAGTTAACCAGACAAACTTCCACCTCCTTAAACTAGAAACAGTTTTTTCTCCTCTGTTTCCATTATTCATGCCAAACTCATGCAGCACATTAGTTTCACTATACAGTATGTCTGCTAGATGTTTATGTGTATAATTCAGTGACTGTGTTGTGTGTCTGACCACTTCTGGAGGAAACACCAGACCTGTTCTGCTCATGATGGTATGTTTCTCTGTCACTCATCTTCACTCATCAGTTTGTATCTGATAATAGACAAAAAGACACTTACAAAACATATTTAATAAAAGAGTTAAGAGTCAAGCACTGAAATTTGTCTGAGGTTTATTACCAGAATATTTTTTTATGGCATAACTCGGATGTTCTGCTTACCAAATGTTCAAGGGCAGAAATAGCAGCTGACCCAGTGAAAGATGAAAACAACACTCGGATGTAAATATTATACTGTGTGTGTTTATGTACTTTCTCAAGGTCATTTAGCTCTGTGTTTTAACTTAGTATCTGTGTAGATGTGATGAGTAGTTCACATGGCAGTATGCAGGCGTCTGTTATAGTCCATATGTGGATGGTAGCTCCCAAAAAGTTTTTGTCTGAACCGACTTATAACTGATTTAACCAATTTTTTTGCAATGACTTGTAATCAACTGTTGTCCTGATGTTAGTAGCTGGACAACAGAAGTTCTGTAATCAAAAAACACAAGGCAGAAAGAAGATTGCCTCAGAGAAGTGTTTTTCTGTGAGGCGTGTGGCAACAGAGCACCTGTCATTAGATAGATGATAAATAGGATTAAATAGATAAATAGGAATGTTGACAAAGAAATCTCCAGTACTTCAGATCTCAGAGCTACTTCAAAGCTGATTGTTGTGGCTCAGATTTCCACCATAATCTCTACAGTCAAACCTGCTGACTAATTCTACATTAGTACAGAAAAGTGTTGTTGTTTACGCTGCTCTTGCCTGCTCTTCTGATCATGAATCAAGGATTCTCTGACGTACAGCACAGAATCAGAGCATCTGTGACTTAACTGTTGCTTGTTTCTCTTTTTTTCTCCTCAGAAGCTGACAGAGAAAAAAATCGTCCTTGTTTTAATCTGAGCTGTAACATCATACTGTACACAGTGCAGAAACCCTCATGACACCTGAGTACTGTTGAGCTCACAGAATGAATCCTGCCGGCACTGTCTTCTGATCCCTGAAGTGTTCCACACATGGAAATAATGTGAAGGATAAACCTGTCTTTCATCCTCCTCAAAAGTGCGCACTAATGGAGGTTAGGGGAGGAAATCTACTGCAGACTATAGACTTTGCAGACTCATTTACTGGCATATACAATCTCACCTTGTCCAGCATGTTTTCTCTTGTCAAATATTTAGATTGTATTTTAAATATGTCTCAATAATATCTCATTTAGGCCACAGGAAAAGGATAAAAATGACACACAGTCTTATGGGTTTTAAAGGGTTTTAAAGACTCACAATTACAGTCAGATCTACATTATGCCGCCACAGTTTGATGCTTCTAACCTCGACGGGCCCTTGAAAGTGTGTAGGAAACATTAATTTGCCTCAGAGTTTGTGTTCCTGTTAACTGTGAATTACAGACACTCTGTTCTAATAAAGTGAATAATGTGACACTGAATCTGCATATTTCTGTAGTTGAACAGATGATTTTATATGCGTATGTCACAATGCCATCTGCATGAGGTCAAACGATTCCTACAGCACATGGTCAGAGAGAGAGAGAGAGAGAGAGAGAGAGAGAGACAAACAACTGAGTGTGTTTGTGCGCACACGTGTGGTGCAGGTTTGCAATTAAGATTGTGTGTGTGAATGGTTTTGTGTAGAAGTTGGTTATGTTGTGTGTTTATACAGACAGAAGTCTGTACATGTTGTGTGTGTGTATTAGGTTTCTGGTGGAGTGTGAAATGTCCAGCTAACAACCATCCAGCTGAGTGTAGTAACGATGGGGACTTTCATCAACACCTGCCCTCAAAATCTCCTGAAACAACCCTGTTAATTATTATGTTAGTAATAATTATACTTACCTGTATAATGCTGTTACCTGTGTGCTCTGTTAAAGCTTACTATTATTATTTTTCAGGAAAATGTTATTCTGCAATTTGAATCCACAAACAGAGAGAAATCAAGGAAATAATTCAACAGCAGTAAGGAGCTTATATTCTTTACACTTTGTGATATTTCTATAGCTGTGAATTGATATAGATTGTATTAATGACTTCAGTATGGCTTTTGCTGCTATGTTAATCTGATTGCTGCTAATCTAATTAAAACAAGTGAAACTCCACAGTGTCAAATAGCAGGTCACTGTATTTTTCTCTGGTGTTGTTGAAGCTGCAGGATGATTCTGATTGATTCTTGCAGACCTTCAGTCATGGAAATTCATCATCAATCTTTTATTTAGTGAATTTCTTTACACTGATGTCTTTAAAGCTGAATGTTCTTTATCGTTTGACCTCACTTAAACTGTGATTATAAAGCAGCAACTTTTACATTACTACACATATCTAATATTATTATAATCAGAACTGACATTCAGGACAAACACTGGCAAAAATGATTCATAATTTAATGTAAAAAAGTAAAATACAGGTTTTATGGTAGTCTGTGGGCATGATAATTAGCTTTATAAAGAAACAGCAGAAGTCCTTATGTAGATGTACTGTAGTACTCTGTGTGTGTGTGTGTGTGTTTGTGTGTGTGAAATCACTGACATCTTGTAATGTGTAGTAGTTGAAGGACAGACCTGGTAAATGGCTTAAATATGTTTTGACCGAGTGTCAGATTTGATGAAGGTATTGGTTGACTTTCTGCATATGCAGTTATTTTATTCAATACAGTAAAATAATGACGGGCGCTGCAGTTATAATATGTTTAAATAACATTTCCTGAAGTTTATAACCTCTTCTAAGGTTAATGAAAAATTTGATCTTTAAGTGTTAATATTAAATCCCCTGCCGGCAGATTCCACAGTAAACCCAGATTTATGTTCCTGTAAAATTCTTTCACAACCATTGTATTTTATAAAGTATTTCAGAGTGAATCAGAATATTCAATCAGCAAAGAAAAACAGGACAGGTCATGATTTTATTCATGTTCATATATTTGAATAATGAATAAAATGTTGCCTTTTAAATTATGGAAAAATACTGATCTGAATGCAGAATTTATTTTGGGCTGAACACATTGTGTTCTGTGTTAAACTTTCACAAAACGATCTTCGGTGAACACATGGACATTTCTCTAGGATTTTGAGAAAGGCTGTAAATGCTGTCAGCTTTAATAGTTGAGGGAACTCTTGAAGGTCACAGGATGTAAAAACATTGTGTGTTTTCCAGCAAATCAGGAGAGAACTTATGATGCCTCTTTCCTTCTCCTCCCTTCTTTTCGTGCTTAGAAGAGTTACATTTACTCTATTTTAAATGTCGCAGATGGTTTCTGGTCGTCAGTGGCATATTTTACAGCAAACATTCTGTCTGTGTGAGCGGCAGACCTGCTTCAAACCCTCAGGTTTTCCTCAGCAGATGAACATTGATACCTGATTGATAGACATCTGCATACACACTGCTAGAGCTAAACTCCAGCAGCAGTAACACGTGTGATATTCAGTTTCAGCTGAATGTTGAGAGTTCACCTAATCATCATGTTTCCTTATGGGTCAGTCATAGCCTACTAGTTAGAGAGTTGGATTTTAACCCAAGGGCTGCAGGTTTGATTTAACTGACTGAGGTGCCCCTGAGCAAGGCTAGGATGGTTATCTGACAGGGTCACACTCTGGCTGTGCAAACATGCCGAATGAGTGCAGCGTTGCTGAAATGTACAATGGTTTTTCTGATATTTCACCTTCTTATGTATATAAAGTTTCTATATGTATTTGGTTTGTGTCAATTGTTTATATTATTTATATTTGTATCTCTTGAGCATAAAATCTGTTTATATAGAGACATTTTATCTGCAGCAGTGCAGCAGAATTATTCAATGTCATACAGAAACTCAACAGCTTTGATCAAAGTGAACTTGAAAGAGAATCATTATTTCACAATTAATCGTTGGGATGCTCTTCAATTATTATTGTAATTTAAATGAGATTTTGCCTATTTTTTAAACTATGTCTGCGGATAGGACAGAATCCCATTCAGACATTTCGGACAATTTCAAAAGTGTGATTAAAAGCAGAAGTTGAACTATGAGTGTAAAAAGCCATTTGAAGTTACGTTTTTTTAAGTGCTGTTGAAAAGTTGGTGATTGAGGTGATTGAAAATGAGGTGATTGTTAACTGCTGTCATGACAAAGAATGACAGAAAAACTGAGTCTGATGTTCGGCCAGTTGCTACTTCTATTCACTGACAGTTTGGGTTCTTTACATTCTGTAAATGAATAATAATTTATGTTTTTTATTAATTAAAGGATCAATTAAAGCAGCATAGCAGGAATTATGGGTCCTCTGACTGTATATTATTTCTCCCCTTTGAAAAATAAAATAAATATTGTATTATTGGCCCAATTGTAAAATGTTAATTTAAGTATTAATATAATATAAATATGAATAATATAAAACGCATATCAAATGATCATAAAGGTGAATAGAGAATGAACCTCCGCAGTCACAAACTCCTTGTCACAGCAGTCAAGTTTCTCACATTACAGTAAATTCAGCATCCAGTATGAAAACAGAGCTCAGTCTGTTTAATAATGAAATCATTTGTTGCCCTGATGGTTCAGTGTGTTTGTTCTCCATCTGTTCCAGTCGTTGTAACCCGGTCTGGACCAGAGACCAGGTCAGACAGTTATGGTCACATGGAGACCTGCAGGTGTCCAGATCTCACTCTTCAGTCTTACAGCTCATGAAATCATTTCTCAGAAACTGTGTCTGCCTGCCTTTGACTCTCCTATTCAAACTCTGAAGTTAAAGAAATGATCCTGAAACAGGAACATCAACAGCAGCCGGAGAAAATGTTGTTTTGAATAGTACATATTAAATTATGCATATTTATAAAATATTAAAATAAACATTAAATATTTAATCTTTGCATAAAGTGCATTAAGGCATTTGAATATATTTAACATATGAAAGTACATGAATGTATGTATTTGTTGTGTAATCAGTTTGATTGTATATTTCAGAGGAGGCATCATGGAGTTTGGATTATGATGATTATGATCATCATGGTGTTTTATCTTGTTCTGATGGGAACGTGCTGCAGAGACACAACCACCTGATTTCAGCGGTTATGAGATAACGTGGGAATCTCAGACTTGAACAGAAAGTCCTGCATCGAAGGACCGTAAGCAGCCTTACAGCATAGATCCTGACTGTGTATATGATAGCAAAAAAGCAGAAGAAGCTCCTCCCCTTCCATTCTTGGGACAGACTGACACAGTTAAGAGCAAAGCACAGAGCACACGGAGACTTTCATGAGATCTGGAGTGAATCTTTATAATCACTAAATGAACTTCAAATAAACCTGTGATGTGACCTGTGGTTACCGAACAGATCTGATTCTCATTTGATTATTATTCATTTGAAGAACAGATGTACAAATATAACTGTCAGAGAGAGAGAGAGAGAGAGAAGGCATCACAGCTGCTGCAATTAAACATCAACAAGGTCATCAGAACCTTCAAGATTCTTTATTGTCACTATACAAAGTACAGCGAAGTTAGAGTTTGGTTGAGTTTGTCTAGAGTTTGGTCGAGTCTTGTTCGGCAGAATTTTTCCTCCTCTCTCTCCTCTCCATGATGACCGATAACACAACAGCTGATTCTGTTGTTGAACTTTGGTTTTGACAACTGTCTTGACATCTGAATCATAAGCTTCTCCTGACATCAGTGCCTTTGAAACATGAGACTCGAACTCATCCAGCACAGCTCTGATTACTCACAAAAATGGCCACATCTATTGAATTTGTTTTGTGGTTTTTACAATGTTGCATTGTTTTAAAGCAGCTTTACATATAATGGAATGAAAACACAGAAAACATAAAAATTTCAAACAATCATCTTATAAAACTGCCACTTTCTAAATCATGAGAAACGATATAATGAAACAGGTTCTTTTCTAAGATATTAACACATTTTGTTTGGTTTCCTCTGTGTTCAGGTTCAAAGATACTTTATGGCCTATTCTGCTAATTAAGACTATGAAACTCCTGGAAAGAGTGACTTGAGACTTCAGCAGTCTGATCCCACAGTGGAACAGACTCTACTTATACCTGTGATCATGATATCTACTGATATCTGCTCCACCGTTCAGAAGTGAATCCAGCTGTTCACATCTCTAATCAAGCTTATGTTATTTCTCTCTCTGGCTGCAGGGGAAGCAACTAAATACAATAACTACAGTAACAGCAACAATGCAGATAAACATGACCGCTAGGCACAGGCAATAAATACAAAGAGATTCAGTAAAATCGTTCAACAGTGTGAGCCAGACAGATGACTGTGTGATGCATTAATACTCATAAGCAGATAATGTACTGTACAGAGAAGGTAGGTCATTCATACTAGCAGGAGGAAAATCCATTCACTAAATTTGTTTTAACTGTGAGTTGTCTGATGTGGTTTATTAATGTTGTACTTCCTATACTGCTGCACTGACTGAATTCATATTAAGAAGGTTCACACACTAGTGCAGCTTTTTTTTGCAAATTTGCCTGAATTGATTTTTGTCTGTTCCATCTTTATAAAGTCTCGCCAGTTTTTACTTTTGACCTTTCACGGCCTCTTGATGAAATGATGTACTAAGAGTTTGAATTGGGATCAAACAGACACGTGGCGCTTATGCTGTTCAGGTCTAATAAAATCAAAGCCGCGTTTTTCTCTCATTTGCATTTATTATGGAGTCACGCTTGTCCTGCAGTTGTGACACAGGCAGCACAGAGAGTGACTCTCTCTCTGAGGGTCTTTAGTGCTAAAGCCCTTCGTTGAAATTCCCCTCACAGAGGGTCCACAGGGGCCACTGCGATGACGGGCCAGTGCTGTCCTGAGAAATCAAACAAGAGCCACTCAGTCCTCGCTCACATTCCACACACACTGAGTCAGACTCCACCGCACAGAATGACCATTCACAACCACCAACAGCCAGAAACCATTCTGAAAACTCAAGATCATTCCCTGTCCAATCATTAAATAGCAGAAAAAACTCAACATGAAAAGTATTTTTCAGGCTCAACTGTGCTCATTGTTACAGAAAGTAATACGTTACTGAAGGTTGTTAAGAAATGTTTTATGTGAAGATATTGCAGCTTTGCGGTCCTTGCATGGGTCAGTTTAAAATTAATTTAGTGCTTTTATCACAACACTGAATACATGACCCATTCACTATGTTATGGTGACCAAATGTCTCCACATGTATAGTGATACCAGTAAATTTTGACCTTGTGGGTACATGAGGAAACAAGCCTATAAATCATACAGTCATATTTATCATACAATAGTAGAAAGTTTTCTGTGATGGCTAGTTTTAGTGGTAGGGCTGGTGTAGGGGGGTAGAATATACAGCTTGTACAGTATAAAATTGTGTCTATGGAATGTCCCCATTAAACATGAAAACCCAACGTGTGTGTGTTTCTCAGCTGCATTATGGCTGCTGGAATCAAAAGATCTCCATTGGGCGGCAGTGCGCGTCTGCTCTCTCTCTCTCTGTAGGAGGGAAGGAAGGAAGGGCGCAACATCCAGATATCACCCCCGTCATGAGCTGCATTCACCGGTGTGTTTGTTCGTCTCTGTTTGCTGGATGTGAGGCGCACTGCGGGCTGTAGGATGTTCAGTAACCTGCTGCTGTGTTGATTGTCATCCAGGATCTGATCAATAACACACGTGCGCTGAAGATGGGCAGAAAATACAGGCTAAATTGATACTTCATCCTCGCGTTTTGCTCCTCACCGTCATTATTTCTCCTCAGTTTTAGTCTGAATACGATCGTCATGAAGAGGATTTATTATACCTCATGAAAAATAAACCTGGCAAACCTGGATTTGTCCTCCCAATTCATTCGTTTGGGAAAGGAGACTCGTTTTCTTCTGATCTGATGGTCTTCACTCATATCAGGACCCACACTTTGGGTAAGATGAATTTTGTATCAGTAAAATTTGTTCTTTATGAGTCACATTTATTTTTTTAATTTTTCAGAATTATTCTATTATCAGTTTGATGATGACAGTGATTTGACAAATCCCGCGCAGCAAAATCAATCAAATGAACGTTTGTGTTGTATGTATAAAACACTTACATCAGCAGCAGAAAGAGGAATATTTTGCAGATGGAATTCGTTGATGTATTATTATTAAAACTAATATTTAAACTACTGATCCGGTCGAATGGAATCATTTAAAAAAAGATTTACTGCATTAGGCTAAATGCGTCTGATATAACTAAAATGACGTGTGTTATTCATTTAATGCGCTTTTCACTGCAGTGAATTCAGTCAAATGCAGTTCACGGTGAAAAACAAATGTTTAAAATTGACCCATATAAAAACACGTTTAAGTCTGTTATCTTTTTAATTCCATAGTACATTCCATTGTATTCTATTGTTTTATGCAAATCTATTTTTATAGCTTTTATAAAGGTATGGACGTCCCTATAAGAGGTTTTGCTGAAGATGTTGCTGACTTTTGAGTACAAATTTGTCCAAAATATATGGTTAAGTAACCCACCCCCCCACCCATTCTATTGTTTAAGTAGGCAACACAGCTAGCTGTAAAGTATATTATGGTATACATTTCCCAGCTATTGGGGTCACAGATATAAAAGTAATCGCAAAGCAAAAACAGTATGCGCAACTTAAACTTTGAAATTATATTGCACAAAACAGAGACATGAATGCAACGTTTTTCGAAGCGCACAGAAATGAGTTTTTCCTTACTCTGTTTTTTGTGCTCTGGAATTTTTGGGGGGGATTTCACTTTATGTATGCTTAATGTGTTTATCCCTTCGCTCGTTTCCACGTTCTGCGCTTGCTTTTCCAAACGCTGCAGTTCGAGTTTCATCACATACATTCTTGTGTTAAGCAGCGGTCAGCAGGGATGACGATTAGATCAGTCACAACATACCTCCCTCTCTACAGTCATGAACTTCTACGCAGCCTTGATGTTTATTTGTTGAATGCTCTGTTTTGGGACTGAACCTGTGGGCGTAGTTTCTCAACTAATTTTCTGTCTGATGGTTGTGAATGATGTTTGGTTTTGTGGACACTCCTCCCTGCTGGTGAGGGAATGAAATTTCTCCAGGAGACGAGCTCTGCTCGATTTGACAGGAAGGTGTCAGTAATTTTGCAGGTTGTGTGTTTTGTCCGTTATTTTTAGACTTTACAGTCAAATGGCCTTTCAGCTTAACTCAAAATATTACTTTACGAAACAAGCATTAAGGTCAAATTTAAACTCAGGGTTCAATTTTAATTGTTTTAATTTTCAATTTTAATTTAATGTTCAATTCAATTAAAAAATAGTGTTCAGCTAAGATAAAGACAGGATCAGCTAAAAACTGAAGGAACTTCACTGCAGATCAATACAGAGATACAGAGATTCACCTCATGTTTAAGGTCTCTCGTCCACTACATGCTATATACTGCAGAAACAGCATGAGTCACATGAGCAAGCAGTTCTGAACGCAGAGTTGATGTTCTATCTCAGTTATGAGATTTTTACTGTTGTTATACTAGAATGAATCTTCTTTCCTTCTGTGCAGCGTTGGCAACACGTGAGATGGGGATGTTGGCTTTTAAAGGCTGACTACTGCACATTTTTAATTGGAAACATCCAAAAACTTCACACTACAAAGATGGCCATTTGTCAGAGCTCTGTTTTTTCTGTCCTAACCTTGTCTTTTCTTGAATTGTAAAATTTTAAACAGCTTTTTTTCCTGTAACTGCAGATGGGTCTGATGATCTGAAGGTCTGAAAATGTGATGGTCCCTTAGGAACGGCCACATGAGCCTCACCTAGTTCAACAGATGAATGCAGAGAGCTGAGGATCTGTGCTGTCAGGTTAATCTTCTCTGTTTGTGCATTTGATGCAAAACCTTAAGCTTTATATACTATTTAATAAGGTGGAAGTCAGATGTGCCAGTCATCACACACGAAGAATATGCAGTTTCTGTCATATGTTCTGGAAGGTTCTTTATTGTCCCTGAGAAGGTTAGGAAGGCTATTTGGCTGTGATTCTGAGGTGATTTGTTAAGAACGTTTTGCTGATAAAGGATTCTCAGTTCTTCACTGCAGGTGACAAAAATCTAACCCTAATCTAAAATCTCTGACGCTCATTGCTCTGTTTAAACATAAGGAGAGAAAATCAGTTTCACCCCCCGTGGACTGATGCAGTCAGGTCACTGAATCTGATGGATTGAGGAATAAACTTATGCTGCAGCGAGTCAAACAGTTTTGCTTCCTGCTTCAACATAACTTATATGAATATGTGTCTGCGTGAGGCGTGTCTGCACAGCTACTTGGCTGAATTCTGTCCTTCACGAGTCTGATTGAACGGTCTGATTTTCATGAAGGTATTTGCGTGTTCAATTTAACCAACCACTTTTGCATTGCCAATTGAAAATATACATTTGTAGAGCTACCTGTTAACCTACAGAACCATTCTGAGTGTTTGCAGCTGTGAGCATTTAAGTTTTATACTTGGTTGTTAAACATTTATTTTCTGAAGGTTTTGCCTCACTGAGTCAAAACAAGACAATCTTTTCATTTGACTTTAGGGGAAAAAGAGCAATAAAGAAGTGTTTGCAGAAATATCTTCAGTGCAGCTGATAGTAAGAGGCGTTTTCATTGTTAGATAATAAATGGAGGTGAAAGGAGGCGGGAAGCCTCTGTCCTTCTTCTAAACACAGAGTCTAATGTGACACTAAACTGTACAAAAACTGAATTATTCAGGTGTGGAATTTCAGTAGTGCTGTGTGTTTAGAAGGTTTTGGCTGGATTCCCTTATCTTTTATTAAACACACACCTGGCATCCTTATAGTAAAGAACTGCTTCGTGTCAGCAGTCGCAGCTTATATATATGCGACGGGTGTCATGAGTGTGTTTAGAGCCCTGGAGTCTGAGGAACGAATGCAGAAATAGCCATCGTCATTATTGGTGTTTATCTCCACCTGTTTTCTGACACACTCATCCATTGTGTTTTTGCATATTAGAATTGTGAATGTGTGGGTATTTGTATGAGTGTTCTCCTAGTATTCACTACATTATGGGGACCAAATGTCCCCACAAGTATAGTAGTACTAGTATTTTGACCCTGTTGAGACATTCATAGGTCCCCAAAAGGAAACAAGCTTATAAATTATACAGAATGATCTATTTTGAAAATCTACAATACCAGAACATTTTCTATTAGGTTTAGGGCAAGGGTTAGTGTAGAGCGATAGCATATGCAGTTTGTACAGTATAAAAATCATTAGGTCTATGAACTAAAAATAAAACATGAAAACCCAACGTGTGTGTGTTTTGGTTTATATGTGTGAAACACAGTTCAGGATCACATGATATGTTCCTGTAGCTCAGCAGCTAGGGCATGGTTTGCCTCAGTGTAGAGTACAGTACGTCATGTGCTACTGTCATGTTAAGTGTTCAGAGTGAGTCTGTCATTGTGTGTTATTTCAATTTTTATTTGCTTAAATTTTTAAATGGAAAAATTGCTTTAGTGAATTAATTCACTACTGGCCCCACTGTTTATTATTCAGAGAGCTTGAGAGCATCATTGCTGTGGTATATTTGTGATGTGTCATATAGAGGTCTGATGTTTTAGGGATTCATTATACATTTGTAGAGATTATTACTTCAGTTCAGATGTTGGGGGCCACATGTCTTGTGTTACTAATCGATTGTGTTTTATTTGGTAGGAAAACTAAAGCAGTGCTTTGCAAGTGTTTGTACAGAAATCTGTCTGTGTCCTCTGTCCTCTGAGACTTTCTTTTTGCTTCAACTTTTATCATTTACATTTATTTATTTGGCAGACTCTTTTATCCAAAGGGACTTACATGGCATTATACTATACATTGTTTCTGAGTTTGTGCAATCCCTGGGATCGAATCCATGCTCTAACCACTGAGCTACAGGAAAGCTGTTTTATTTTCAGGAGGAGCTGGAGACCCTGTTTAAACGGCCAGTAAAGGAGGTGTTACAGGTCATTTATTATAATCAAGTGTAGCATGTGGCAGGCAAACGCTATTTCTCGCTCTGAGAGCATCGGTTATTAGCACAGACCACCGCAGGAGAGCGAACAAGAGTCCAGCCGTACACATCACTAAACGTCAATAAAGCCCGTTTCCCTCTGTGGTCACGGTCATGGACTGTACACACACACAGAGCTGTGCTTAACTTTTGAATAGAACTGTTTGACTGATTTGGAAATTTAAAGCCTTGCATTTTGGTTTATGTGGAATGACCGTGAAGGAGTATAAACCGAGAGTCCACAGAAACAGCAAACTGTATACACACACATAATACATAGTTTTCATAAATATTATTGACTTTTTATATACTTTCTGTCTCAGTCTCTCTCTCTCTCTTTCTATTGCTTTCAGTCAGTTTCTTTCTCTCTCTGTCTCACCTCTGCAGTGTGGCTGAGATGTGCTGCTGTATAATGTAAAACAGAATAATTCAGGGTGCTGTAAAGTTTTGCGTGGGTGAGCAGAAGCTGGAGATGGAGGGTTTCGCTACACTTTCTCTCAAATAGAAATGTTAATGACCAGCAAGGGCAGCTGGCACATCAATTTCTCTCTCTCTCTCTCTTTCTCACACACACACACACACACACACACACACACACACACACACACACACACAGGTTGTTATGCTTTATAGGGGTATTCTATAGATGTAATGTTTCTTATACTGTACAAACTATATAGTCTATCCCCCTACCCTAACCCTACCCATAAATCAAACCACAGAAATTCTAAAAGATTTTTAGAATCTATTTATTGAATCATCACAGAAAGATTTCCTGTGATGATTCAATGAAAAGATTCTAAAAATATTTTCATTGATTTTTAAAAAACATAATGCTGTATGATTTATAGGCTTGTTTCCTCGTGGGGACATAAAAATGTCCCCAGGGTCAAGATGTACTGGTATTACTAGTCTTGTGGGGATATTTGGTAGTGAATACCAGGAACTCACACACTCACACACACAGAGTTAAAGAAAGAGGGAGATAAAGACTGAAGTTAGGCCGTTTATATTTCTAAACACATTCTTTATCACTCTCTTTCTATTCACAAAATTCTTCATTGGAATGAAACAAATAATTCAAATAATACAGATTTAACAGTCTGTAACAGAATTTGGCTGAATATTACGGGAACTTGATAATGAGCAAAAATAGAAAGCAGGATGATGTGTGTCAGTCTGGTTTAGACAGACACTAACAATGTTTTGTCCAGTTTACCGGTCTGACATTTTTAGAAACTCATGTTTGCCTGGAAAGAAACCAAATCCCTGCAGAAGCCTCAGGATGTGTTATTGGTTGGAGATCTGGATACTAAAGCACATGAAGGACTTTGTGCAAGTGAGACGGTTCCTTGCTAACGTGCCAGTCGTAGCCCCAATGCCACAATTACAAGTGAGAACGGTTTCCTGGGAAACAACAGAATGAAGTTGTGCATATTCAAAGGCTGCGTGTGTCCAAGCTTGAAGCGATGAAAATGGCATATTGTTGGATTGTAAATTCTGTTAATTCTTTAATCTTGTTATCCATATTAATGTGCTTTATGGCACTGATGCATTTGATTGAAGATCAGATCATCTCGGTCTGTATGACTGATAATTGTAGAAAGGCTTACCCCTACCCCTTGTAGAAACCCTAACCCCAGACAGTACTACTGTGATGGGTCAGTTTGGGTTCTTCTGATTGACTGGATCAGTTTGGGTTCCTCTGATTGACTGGATCAGTTTGGGTTCCTCTGATTTACTGTATCAGTTTGGGTTCTTCTGATTGACTGGGTCAGCTTGGGTTCTTCTGATTGACTTATTTAACTTGGGATCTTCTAATGGGCTGGGTCACTTTGGACTCTTCTGATTGACAGGGTCAGTTGGGTTCCTTGTGCTGGGTTTGCCCATTCATGTTCATACAACACTCTAATACTTGAAGAGTGTCCTGCTGTTGTTTATTGGAAACGTAATTTAAGGGCATATTGCAGATGTTTGTAATATTTTGCCTGCTGCTGTAGAACCGAAAATCCAAAATCTGCAGCTTTTTATTTGGCAGGTGATGGCTATTCTGTAGATATTCTTCTGTTGGTCTAGAGTAATGGAAGTTTGTTTTCAGAGCGTCATTATGGTTGAATTTTAGCAAGTTCCTCAGTGACACTCTTGGTTTGTGTTTTAATCTTTGCAGGATATTTGGACAGCAAACAATGAAATCTTGGTTCCCGCTGCAGTTTCTGTTCTACGCCACAGTCATCAGAAGTCTGAAAGTGGTTTCCAAGCGTGGTTCAGGTAGGACACTGCTGTGGTCATACACACCACACTCGTAGATCTGACAGTATGCTGGTGTGTGTGCGATGTGTTTCTGCTGGTGTGTGTGTGCTGGCGTGTGTGCACTAGTGTGTGTGTGTGTGTGTGCGCTGATGTGTGTGCTGGCGTGTGTGCTGGCACATGTATGGTGATGTGCCGGTGAGTGAAAACTTGTTTACATGTTGTCTGAGACAACTGTTTAGACAGTGATTATTGTTATTTGAATTAAATTATGTAGTAATAGTCTATAAAATATAAAAAGTATGTATAGAAAATCTGCATGTGCTGCATTTGAATACTGTAGTCTTGTGATTGGATGATTGTGAATATAGTGAATTATTGCTGTAGAAGTATCTGTAGGTTTGCGTGCATGCATGCAGCTCTGACAGGGCCACAGAGAGGTGTGCTGCCTCACGCTGAGGTCCAGATGGCCGCTCTGGTGTTGTGTGGTGGGATACAACTCTGCCATTATCAGGACTAATGGGAAGCAGCAGGGTGTGACAGTGGTCTGTTTCGGAGATGTCGTACAGGAACACCCTGAGGAACTTTACACAGACCCACAGGAATGAGAATCATGTCTATATATCACATCATATCTGCTGTCTGCTTATGTGTCTTTATAAAATCCACACATTAAAAATCAAAGTGATCTTTGCTGACTCAGCAAACTGGAGAATCTCTAATGCCTTAACACAAACCTTTCTGTCGCCCACATCCCTCTTAGGTCAAGATGTGATATAACAATGTTACTGAATAATGATTTTTTTAAAATAGCACCTTTAACAAAAGTGCTTCAACTTTGCTTTATAATCAAAATACAGGCAAACAATCCATATTTTCCAAGTTAATCATCGTACATCTATTCAGACA
Organism: Botia almorhae; assembly: GCA_036877575.1. Lineage (NCBI taxonomy): Eukaryota > Metazoa > Chordata > Actinopteri > Cypriniformes > Botiidae > Botia > Botia almorhae. Next base: position 18,629 of record JAZGTJ010007239.1, read on the forward strand.
ATTGCGTTTTTTGCTGCCCACCTTCCTTATGTTACGTTCATATATGACAGAGGTAATGTACAGTTATGCTGGTCATTTCTTTTTAAAGAAAAACAGAACATGAATATTGATAGTGTAAATGATTTTATTATTGAAAGTAGCACAGCTGCAGGAAATCAGACGTCACTGATACAGTTTATTGTCTTTATCCACAAATACTGGGCTGTAGAATGACATCATTGACCAATCACGTATTCCACATCTATGTGATGTGTGTGTTTGTCTTGTGTGCGGTCTGTGTGTCAGGTGCAACTGCGTCCACATGTTTTTGTGTCTGTGTATTTTATTCTAGTGGGATCAGACTCCAACAGAAGATCACTTATATCATTATAAAATGAAGGGTAAAGGAACACATGTTCTGTCATTTTAAAAAACATTCTTATCCAGAACTAGTTTGACTTGATTATATGATTATATTATATCTTAAATGATCCCAGTTAACAGGGAACATTCTCAGAATGTTGGCTAATGTTCTCTAAAGGTTTTCTCAAAGTTATTAAGAAAAGGTTTTTGCTGTATCAGTAGAACATTTTTCAAATGTAATATATATCATGTATCAAAATGTTATTAAGTAGTTAGCAGAATGCTTTTTAAACTTTACAGAATTAAAAATGTTCAAACAATGTTCTTACAGCACTAACATTAATACAACATTTAAAAACTAGATGTTCTGAACATTCCTAATACTTTCAAAATAACGCTTTTCTGTTTTAGTTACATAATGGAAATATTACAGAAACATTCTTACAGCTTAAAATTGTTAGCTGGAATATAAAAAGATATTGATGTGTTTAATAGAATCTGATTGTAGGTTTAATCTGTTGATCATCTGCTGGATTCTGTGAAGTACTAATACAGAAATGTTTTTAGAAGAAACTTTTAAGAGGTTCCGCAGTGATGAGACAGCAGTGGTATGTTGGTGTTCTGAAGGTTTAGCAAATCTTTCATACTCGTGGTAAGGCACAAGTTCACCATCACTGATAGATCTTCTAATGGCTTTATTTGCTCATGGTTCTCTGCTGCTGTAGATTCTTTTAGCAGTGTTGAAACATAAAATACAGGAAACTTTTTCACATATAATCTGCACAAAATGCCATATATGGTAATTTCTGCATGTCTAATAAATAAACAATACTGCAGTGATATTACAGTGGTCATATAAGTTTGAAATATTTATACTTGTGCGCAAAATATTGCTACAAAACATCTGAACTATGTTTTTCTCTGGCTCTTCATTTATTGGCTATATTAAAAAGGCAATCGATTTATTATCTTATTTAATGTAAATTAATATAAATATATAACTCTCTGTGACATAAGGCCAGTTTAAATTAAATTTTGGCATTTGGCAGACGCTTTTATCCAAAGCGACTTACATTGCATTATATTACACATTGATCACTATACATTGAGTATGTGCAATCCCTGGGATCGAACCCATGACTTTGGCGTTGTTAACGCCATGCTTTAACCACTGAGCTACAGGAAAGCTTTCAGCTCTCCAGTTTATAATTGATATTAAAGGGTGTTAAAGATGTCCTAAAGTGTCATGAAATGACAACAGGAAGTTACTTCCAACAACAGGAAGTTAAACCAAGATGCCCTTGTGTGTGTGTGTGTGTGTGTGTGTGTGTGTGAGAGAGAGAGAGAGTTTCACATGCTGTGCAGCTTTTAAAGAAGTTTTATAACTAGTTGTACCATTTATTAATTAGTTAAAATGATGGGATACTTCTGATGTCTTTGTGGTGTTCCAGGAAAGTGGCCGAGGCCCTCAGGGAAGATAAAACCCGTCTGCTCATATCCAGCATGCTGGTGAGGCACGGAAGCTTTGAGCATATGGTGACACAATTGGAACAAATACAATTTGTGAGTGCAGGTTTTTAAAGCTGTGAATCTATTTCACAAATTAATTTATAATCAGATATCCAGCGGGTTGATTCTTTCGATTCACTAGCAGTTCTTTGCTGATTTCTGTTCAGGACACACTGACTTTCTCCCCTCTGCATCAATATATATGACTTTTTAAGATACTACTATAACTTCTCTGCCTCTGCCTGCTCAGAGCAAACATGAATTCTGTGTGTTTGTGAGTGTGTATGTTGTGAACGGGTGTGATTATAAGTGTGTTGTGAGTGTGGGGGAGGGGGGGGGGCTGTAGAATTAGCGGTAGGGACTGTATGTTTCTGTGTGTATACATATGTGAAGGTAAAGTTTTATAGGGCTAAATTTTGTTTTAGGGGAAAACACCATTAGAATTTGAATTAAAGAGCTTCATTGGCCAAGTATACTTGAGCATGTGAGAAATGTATTGCCGTTAGGGTTAGTTTAGGGATTTGTTTTAATTTGTTTAATTTGTTCAGAGAGTTCCCACAGTGCACATTACCATATATAGACAATACACATCAGTGCTGTACTGAACAAGACACAGGCTAATACAATCATGATTATAGTTACACAACATGATACCAGTAACAGAACATGCACATAAAACAATTAATAGTAGTGATGTTCGGCCAATTACGGTGACCCATTCTCTGAATTTATCCTCTGCATTGAACCCATTCAGTAAGTGCACACCATTCATTTTATTATGCTTAATTTACTCTTTTCAATAACTTGTTACTTGTAAATGTAATTGATCTGTGTAACCAGCTAAAAAATGTAATTTGATGTGATACATCTCTCACTGCTATTAGAGATTCACTGTGAATCTGAGTTACATCATTTTCTAACCCAACATACAAGCTTGAGGAAAGTCTTCTACACATCTCACAACTGTCACAGTCATTTTATGATAAGAGCAACTGTAAACATCCATAATGCATCATTTCAGCTACAATTCAGCATGAGTCCAGCTCTAATGTTGGAAAATAGATGGCCAATTTTGTGGTTTATTTTGTCAATGTCAGAAGGGCTGTGCACGCAAAGAAAACTGCTGAAGACCGAATACTGGAAGTTTCTTCTGGCAGCTGCAACAATAAATTGCTTTCTTTTTCTTTCTTGGGACTTTGACAGGAAATCATGGCTCGCTTTGCTTAGCAGAGATGATTTGACAATTTGGCGAGATGGGCAGCTGGCCCATCTGCTGTTTGGAAAAGCATGTCTGACAATCGATACAGAAGTGTGCTATCAGCGAGGAGAAAAACACATGTTACACAATCATCAGCTGTATTTATTTATTCATTGAGTAGATCATGTAACACAGGATCCTAAAGATCTGGTGGGTTGTTAAGACCCATTAGCACCACCAAACAGAATGGCCAAACATTCACACATGTTACCCTGTCAGTCTTTCTGTCTGTGTGTGTCTCTGTCTGTCCATCTGTATGATGTTCTGTCCCTATAACTCTAGAACTCTTACTCTTCTGTCATCTATGCTTTGTAATTGTCTTCTTGATCTGACAACCACTTTAGCTGATAACAGCTTGTGTGTGTGTGTGTGTGTGCATTCTTATCTTAAAGGCTACTGCACATTTAATCTCTCTGTATCTCCCCCCCCTCTCAATTCATTTAATATTCATATTGATGTTTTTTGGCATGACACGAGATTCAGCCTATGCAAAGAAAATAATGATCAGAGGAAAACTAATATAGTTCTGAGTTATTAAACTAAAAGATGAGCATGTGCTTTCTAGTGTGTTTTTTTGGGTTATGTGTAACCTCATATATGTGACATGTTTTACAGAGTGTTTCCTGGGGTCTTTTGTTTGAGCTGCAGTAAGAACAAATGTGTTAATACTTGAAAACAGGGATTATAATTGTGTTGTTATTAATTATATTTGTCCATTATGGGCCAATAGGCACTTGAGTAATTGTGTTTGTTGATTCGTTTTACTCACTTACTAGTGGTGAGTGGTTTGTGTGTGTCCTGTGTTTCATATTTTTGGCTGATGAGGGGATCAGAGTGAACCTGCTGTATGGCTCTAAGAAATGCAGATAAATGCTGCTAAAATGGCTGAATGTGTTTAGACAGACAGACGCTCTGCACCCATATTTGTAGCCAATTCTGCGGATTAGGTGTTTGTTGCTAACATGTGTTTAGCATACAGATGTTGAGCAGAGTCATTACTGCAGCGGTCAGAGGTACAGTACAGTGGACTCACCTAATCTAATGCTTTACTTTAGTGATTGAGGGTTGTGGATATGGTCAGGTTTTTAAATTCACACTGTTTTTTAAACCCACACTGGTCATTTAAATTGCACTGGGCATTTAACCTGCACTGTTTTTTAAACCCACACTGGTCATTTAAACTGCACTGGGCATTTAACCTGCACTGGGCATTTAACCTAGCTAACTAGCTTTCCTGTAGCTCAGTGGTAAGAGCATGGCGTTAACAACGCCAAGGTCATGGGTTCGATCCCAGGGATTGCACATACTCAATGTATAGTGATCAATGTGTAATATAATGCAATGTAAGTCGCTTTGGATAAAAGCGTCTGCCAAATGCCTAAATGTAAACCTACACTGTTTTTCAAACCCACACTGGTCATTTAATCTGCACTGGTCGTTTAACCTGCACTGTTTATTAAACCCACACTGGTCATTTAATCTGCACTGGCCGTTTAACCTGCACTGT
>JAZGTJ010007240.1:0-23244 GCA_036877575.1 Botia almorhae
ACTGGTTCGGACCAAAGCAATCAGTGTGGTGTGAAAAGGTCCCAAAACGGCAGAAAAATGCTACAATGTATCATTTGTTGCCCTTGGTCCGGATCAAATGAACCGAACCACAGATGTGAAAGCACCCTAAATGTATTTCAGATTTAGGCCTGTGAAATAAGATGGAAATGAAAGATTACACTAACCAGGTAAAACCAGAAATTAAGTTTTCTGTGACAATTTTTGTAGAGTGTAAAACTGTTTACAATTTACAGATTAAAATATTTGTTGCATGCAGTGTACTGTACCTTTTTTAAAATGATGCAGTATAAAATATACACAAATCCTTTAGATAAGAAATGAAATTAAAATACAAAACAAACAACAAATACAAAACAAAAAGCAGAACTCAACAAAATATATAAAACAAATAAAACAAATTTAGGGGCTAATATTGGACTTATATTTTATGACCGAATAAATTTGATAAGTTCAATAAGATAACATGGGACAAACGATTGAGAGAGACTTGAGTAGAAGTGACAATTTTATCTCAAGTGTTGCTCTACTGTTGCTCTTTCTTGTATAGAGCATCTGCCTCCTATGAAGAAACATATAAACCAGTTTAGTTCAGAGCAGTGCAAATCTGCTTTGTATGGTCATTAGCAGTGTCAGGATATTTTAAAGGTTGGGGAGGAAATGTGGCCATTAGATAGGACATTGTATCTTGTGCTCAGCTGCTGGGCACAACTGGGAACAGTCATTTGTTGGTTGACTGTGGCCTGACAGAGTCAACCAACAAACATTTTAAAGTGAACACACATTAGAAACAAAGTGGGCATAAAGGACACTTTTGTCTGTCAGAACACCTACCTTTGAACCTGGGGGTGCAGTCAATCCAAGGAAAGCATACACAGCATTGTCCTCACGTGCATAGAAGAAGGACTCATAGTTCTACAACACAAAAATTACAGAATTTAAACTGAAGTCAATGGTTGTAATAAAGCATCAGATAACTTTCCCATAGTCTCATTTGAAGACTAGTTAACCAGTAACAAAAAACAAGACTGCATCGAATGTGATTTTCACATAATATTTAAAAATTACTTTATATTAGAATTCTCTGAACTATAATATTACACTATAATATATGTGAAGAAATGTTATATCCTTTCCTGTAGCTCAGTGGTTAGAGCATGGCGTTAACAACGCCAAGGTCATGGGTTCGATCCCAGGGATTGCACATTCTCAATGTATAGTGATCGATGTGTAGTATAATGCAATGTAAGTCGCTTTGGATAAAAGCGTCTGCCAAATGCCTAAATGTAATCCTGCTTAACAATCAAACTGATTTGTTTGAATGTGTTTGTTTTCATTTTTTTTGTTTGCAAATATTAGCCCATGCAATTCTGGTAAAATAAAAATTTATGATATATTTATTTTTTAAAAAGTAAATTATGACAAGCGCATTAGGGAAGATCATGGGCAATTGTGTTTAAAAGATTTATTAGGTGCATAAAGGTATATTAAAAAATTATTATTTCAGATAATTATAACGTAGATCCCATTTAGACTTTTGTTTAAACCTTTTCATAGGTCAGTTTAATTGTGCACAAGGGATAATAACGCTAAGGCTGCATTTACACTGCAAGTGATCTTGATCTTATCCGATCTTAAATCCATATCAGATTTTTTGGCCCACTTGTTTACACGTACCCCTCATATCCGATTACTCTCCCATTCCCGTTTTACCCTAGTGTTTACATTAATCTTCCGGCCAAAAAGATTCCAGTTGTTCACTAACATGAGCGCCATAATTGACCCTTGAATTTTTGATGGATTTTTGCTAATTATTCTGTTCAAAAATCTGCAAAAGTACACCCAACAGCAATTAATTAAAGCGAAAGCATTTTTGTAAATGCTTTTTATATTGTGACAACTCCATATATCCTCATAGCCTCCTTTTATTTGGCTTTAATACTCTATATTTTGAGCTAGCATTGCAGCCAGGTTCGGTACATGTGTGAAATAATGACAATCAACGCAATCCGTCGCGGAACAGTTATGTTATAGCCAAGGCGAATCGAATATGTGTGTTTAGACGCAGGTCGGATGTCTGCATATTGGATATGTATCCGATTTAAATCCACATCTGAAAGTGGCCCAGATCAGATACGAAAAAAATCGGATCTTGTGTGTTTACACACATGCACAATGTTTTACAATGTTGCATTGTTTCAAAGCAGCTTTGCATATAATGAACTAGGTAGGTACATTTTCTGAAGAAAATGTGATTGGTGCTTGCCGTGGCAAGGTTACCATGGTAGGGCATGGCTGGACAGTTGCCATGGTAATAATTAAAGACTACTTGCCAGTTGATGCCTCTTACTTTTTTAAACAGAAGTCAATGGGGTGGTTGCTAGGGTACTGTAACTGATTGTCAGGGTGTTGCTATGAAGTAATGAACGTTACTTTTTGTTGCTGCTTACTAAGACGAGCGATATGAGCTCACATCCAAATCCTTACGACATTCTGATGCGCAGCTATGACATCACGACGATCTGCCCAATGTTATGTCTTTGGGATTTTTTTCAATGGATGTCTATGGGGTGGTTGCCAGGTTATGGCTTTGAAGTTGTGATGTCACCATTTGTTGCTGCTTGCTAAGTTGAGCGATTTGAGCCCACCCCCAATTCTCATTCCCTAAGACATTCTGATGTGGAGCTATAACGTCACAAAATTCAGCCCAATGTTAAATCTATGGAATTTTTTTGCCCACTTTTTCGTCAATCGCTTATAAAAGTCATAGCACACCTCTCCTTAATTGACACCTCATTCATGGGTCTACGTCAAACCGTGCAGGACGAGTTATGTACCGAGTTATGTAATTTGTCCAGAAAAAGAAGTATGCAAGAGAGTAATAGTGCTATGCAAGCACCACTAAAAATAAAACACAGAAAACTAAAAAAATGTCAAACATGTTCAACACAGAATACATGGTATTATTGCAAATAATGTATGAGATATAATAAAACTTATTACTTTATTAATAAAACTAATAATTAAGAATAATAGGTTTGTAGTTAATTTATAAATAATGAGATGACTGAACTAATAAAAACAACAACACATTTGGGCCATTTGAATTAATGGACGTGCATTAGAAATACCTGTCATTACGCATGAAGGCTTGTACCTCTCTCTGTGGTCTATAAGTGGATAATGTATTTAGACTGGCTACTAAAACAGTATGTTCTTTTGAGACTATACGACATGACCCATGAATTAACATGACAGTTATCATATTAAAAAAGATATACCATTCCAGCTTACATGGAGATGACACATAGAAAGATAACGTTATGGGACAAGGGTATAAGGGATTTGCAGTAATGCCATTAAATAAACACAATACACAAAAATAAAATACATACATACACAAAATCCAATAATAATACACAATACAATATCTGAAAATTATACAATGAAAGAGATTAGGAAACAAAGAAATAAAACAGTAGAGTCTTTAGGACTGTAATTGCATCATTTCGCTAGAAGCAATATTAACAATTTACAAAACCCTAAGCTAAGTTAAATGTCAGCAGTCTCCCAGTAAGCAAGCACAGTAAGAAGTAACCAAAACTTAACAGATGTATGGATATAGAAAAAAAATCTTGGGAGAAACCAAGCTCAGCCGGGAGGGCCAGTTTTTCTCTGCCAAGTTAAAGCTGCAATTTGGAACTTTATTGGATATTGTTAGGAGTCCGGAGCTCAGCCGGGAGGGCCAGTTTTTCTCTGCCAAGTTAAAGCTGCAATTTGGAACTTTATTGGATATTGTTAGGAGTCCGGACTCTTATTTTGAAGTTCCTGTTCGTCTCTGCTTTTCACTTTGTTCACTTCCTGTTTGTAATGAGTATCACTTGGTTTACTTTAATTAGTCTGTCTATTTAAGTTCCCTGTTTGTATGTTTAGTTTGTCGGTGATTGTTGAATGTTGCTTGTTACATGTTTCCTGGCTTTTGTATTTTGGACTGTATTTTGGATTGTGGATTTTGGATTACACTGGTTAACTCTTGTTTCTTGTATTTTGGATTCTCTTGGTTTAACTTTTGCATTTGTTGTTAACCCTATCACCTTCACGGTTAGTGTTTGTTTTGTTTTGTTTTTCCTTAAATGTTCTTTGTTTTCTATTTCCTGTGTCGTGCTCCTCGTTTTTGCCCCGCAAACACTACCGAATCGTAACAGATATAAATGGAAAGCTGATAATGATTTATTTATTTTAATGATGCTAATTTGTGTATTGAAACTGTTGGGTCTGATTTTGTGACAAAATGTGACATCACTGAGGAATATTACAAACAGAGATGGCAACAAAGTTATGAAATTAACATCTAGCATTTTCAATTATCCTGTTGGTTTTAAAAAACAAAGTCTAAAGGTGGGAGAGTTAAGGAGGTCTAGGAAGTGAGCGTGGAGATGACAGTGAATCGGTTTTGGTGGTGAAGCAATAAGACCATTTGTAAGATTATTTCTACTTTAAGATTTGTTTGTCGTCAACTGTCATCTTTTCAATGTCAGTTTAATGTTGATTTTCTCTTTAGGTAAACAGAGGTTAAAAAAGGTGACATGACTGACAAGGTAATGTTAAATTTTTTCCCCTCAATCCCTATGACAGGACCAGTATGACAGGGAAAGTGCAGTGGTGAGCTGCTAATTCTGCGGAGGTCGATGGAGTGTTAAAGTATTGTTCGTCAACTATGCTTGCAAGTATGTAATAGAAGTACTAATTTGATTGTTTTACAGTGTTATGCATACATTAAAGTTTTAGGGTATATTTTTTATTATCGCAGAAGGATACCACTCAGGTCAACAACAGACATTCCCTTGACATTGTTACATTATATGCAAACTTGAAAGATCCTGAAAGGAAGACAGGCTCTGCATTTCTGCTTAGATGTTGATCAAACATTTTTTAAAAATTAAATCTTACATTTTTATTGTGTTTTTTTTAACCTCAATTTGTCATTTTTAACAGGAATAGGAACCCTACCCTTATGATTCACAGAAGGGCCTTGGTTTCTTCATGAATCGTCTGGAGAATACCCATTGTAAAATTCCCTTTAGGTTAAAATAGTGGATGGTGATCCTAGGATGGAAGAACCTGTCTTAACTTGTTAAAAAATATTGTACTAAACAAAGATGTTTTGATTATTCATCATTTTAAAATTTAAGACATGCATTGTTCAATAAATGCCATCAAATAAACTTTTTAAAACTTGTTTCTTCATTCTTAGCCCCTTTCTGCTTTCAGAAAAATCTTAGTTTACCTTAGTGTACTGCCTAACTTTTTCAAAATTAGGAAAAAGTATTTACAATATTTACATTGCCATTAAACAAATACCCTGGGGATTGTATGGTATTACCATAGAGTTATAAAAGTGTACACTTACGAGTAATAATTTCTTAACACCTAGAGTGTTTAAACTTGACAGTGTTTGTATAGGCAACACTTTGGTCAGTGTTGACTAAACATTAGCAAAAATTGTCCTGTATGGAAAGTGTTTATTGTCAAATCTCCCACTATTACTTTGCTGTGCAGTGCACTTCTTTCTGTTTTGGTCTAAGAGCTGTTCCAAATGTGGCAGTATGTGACATCACCATACATTATAAAATCCCAAATATGGGACAGTACTTTGTGAGCCACAAATAACCACACAAACTGTGGTGTGACTGGTGTCTGAATGTAATGGCTAATCATGCCTAATCTAATTGGTCCACAGCAGTGCTTAATGTGTATCAGCTGTATGTCAACTTTGTCTGAGAGAGACATAAACAGCCACCTAAAAGACATGGCAATGGGACGCAGTATCTCGTTCCCTTTTTTTAGGAACCAAGTGTAAGAATTATAGTCTACCTTGATCAAACTTTTACTCCAAGCAGACTATTCTCCTTTCTCTACAAAGAGCTTAATTATCATAGAGATAATTCTTTCCATTCTCTATGATATGTAAATATTACTTCACAGTGTGGGAGCGGCAGTAGGCCATCAAGAACCATCTGCTGACCAAAAGGGTACATGAATAGGATGGCTAGGGACTCTAGACAATCCTATCACCTCAACGTTTGGTTGTTCCTACCTGAAAGTCTGCCAAAGATGTGGGAACGGAAGGTTATTACTTTCATTGTTATCCACGAATTACATTTAAAACAAAACTTCATTTACATGTCAAGCGGAAAGATGAACGACTCTAAAACAGATGACAATTAATACCTATAACAGTTAATTTGTAACTGTTATAGGTACTAACATCTTCTAATGGGACATGCATGTAAGTGCATGAATGTGTATATGTGGATAAATGCATACATGTGGTTATGTTATATGTATGTTATATTTATGTGTTATATCTGAGTATTTTTAACTGTACACATGTTTCAGCACTTTTGTGGGCCCCAGGAAGACTAGCAACCACATTGTGGAAGCTAATGGGGATTCAAATAAACAAACAAACAAACAAATAAGTATAAAATGTTCTAGCTTAGAAAGCTCGGGGTTCATTCTGACTCTGCTGAATCCAATGTGCTACCTGTACTTTGCCACTGCTATGCTGCAATAAACATCTTCATCAAGATCTTCGACGTCCTCTTCACTTTTTTTTACACAAGGTTACACACATAACTGAGAGTTGTTCTCCTTTGTGGGAATTTGACACTGTGTCTGGTTTGATGCTAAATAATACCAACTGGGCCATGCCAAGGGGAGCGACCACCACATGGTCTGTGTTGAAGCACAATCACCATAGGCATAACACAATAATACCCCACTTGCGCACTGCTGGTGACTAAAAGACCTCTCTCAGGCCACTGGCCAAACAAAAGGCCCGGTTAAATCTTACGCTAGACACACAGGGCAGTGCTCATGGGGGGGAGAACCTACTCCAACACAAACCATACGATGGCAATCAAACAGGAGCCAAATGATTTTTCGCTGTTCTATCCAACATGCCATCCCCTTTGCCAGCCACAAGGTGGAAAGGCTGGGGACCCTGTATCATCTGCCCACCATAAAGGGAGTTTGAAACTTTGACAATCCGTGGGAGCCAAACTTAAAAATACTGGCTGCAGCCATATAAAGGTAGAGAGGTGATTAAAACCCAGGGGGATTCAGGGGGATTCAAGGAGTTATTCCAGCCTCAGGGCAAAAGCCAGCTCATTTTAGACCCAGCTCTTAACTCAACCCTTAGGACCCACCTTTCAAGAGGAATCATTAAATGCTGGCTCCAACCACTCAAAACTGTGGTCCCAGTTTATCGTGCATTGAATGAGGTTACTATCAAATTTCGATATCCGCCACCGCTAGTACCCGCCGCTCTAGAACAACTTTGTTCCGCCAAATACTATGCAAAACTTGACCTTCACAGTGCGTATAATTTGGTAAGGATTAGAGAAGGGGACAAATGGAAAACTGCCTTCTCTACCACGTCTGGTCATTACGAGTACCTAGTTATGCCTTTTGGTCTAGCTAATAGTCCCTTGGTATTCCAGTTGTTCATGAACAACGTGTTTAGAGATATGCTCGAGATGTATTATTCAGATCATTATAAGATCATTATAATTTATACTGACGATATCCTTATCTATTCTAACTCACTCCAAGAACACATTTATCATGTAAGATCTGTATTAAAACGTTTACTCGAATATCAGCTTTATGTTAAACAGGAGAAATGCGAATTTCATCACACCAATACATCCTTTCTGGGATATATAGTCAGTCAAGATGGTGTTGCAATGGACGAAAAGAAGGTAGAATCCATTTCCAACTGGCCACAATCCAGAACCGTGAAGGAATTGCAAAGAATTTTAGGCTTTGCAAATTTCTACAGACGTTTTATCAGAGGCTTTAGTTCAGTCGCTGCCCCACTTACGTCATTAACTAAACAGACTGCTAATAAATTAATATGGACCCCACAGGCCGAAATGGCTTTCAATGAATTAAAGAAAAGATTTAATTCCGCCCCAATTTTCAAGCACCCTGATCCAGACCTTCCATTTGTAGTTGAGGTAGACGCCTCCAATACAGGTGTTGGTGCCGTACTCTCTCAACGCCATGGCTCTCCTCCCAAACTTCATCCTTGTGCATTCCTCTCCCGCAAGCTATTATTTAATGAATGTAACTATGACGTGGGTAACCGCGCGTTATTAGCCATGAAGTTAGCTCTTGAAGACTGGAGACACTGGTTAGACGGCACTGCTCACCCATTTACCGGAGGAGGTTGGTTGCTGCTTAACATCATTTTCATGACATTGACCCATTTTTGTAAGTGTCATTTTGTGGATGATAAAACAGCCTCCTACCAGCTTAATATACAGAGTCAACTGTAAACAGGTTATTTGAAGATTAATTTTAAAAAGTGCCAGAGAAAATAATGTTGGTTCAACCAATGATGTAGGTTTGACTGTCTGTTTGACCAATCAGTGACAAACAGGTTTTCAGAAAATCTCTTGAAAGTTTTTGCAGTTCAGTTTGGTGCCACAGACATGACACACTTCAGCTATAGATAGAGGATGAACCGTTTTAGATGATTATCCTCAGGACTTCTGTAAAGCTGAAGTATGACCACAGCGCTGAAGTATGACCACAGCGCTGAAGTATGACCACATTTGGTCCTCTTTAGAGAGCCGAAAATCGATCAGTTCAGTTTAAGATCGATCTAACCGATTATAAGAATTTAGAATATTTGTGTTCCACCAAAAGGCTTCACCCCAGACAGGCTAGATGGGCCTTATTTTTTACCAGGTTTCAGTTCACAGTCATGCCCACCCAATCTGACCTTTGTACCTGAACCATTTTGTAAACGTCTAACTTCACTAATCCATGATCTACCCAGCTCGGGTCACCCAGGTATCACCGCTACTGCTGAAATCCTCAAGAACTGTTACTGGTAGCCTTCTCTCACTCCAGATACAGTCAAATACATCCATCAATGTGCTGTTTGCCAAAGCTCAAAGACTCCCAGACAACTCCCTGCAGGCTTATTACAACCTCTTACAATACCCCAATGACCCTGGTCACACATTGCGATCGACTTCATAACAGATTTGCCCTCTTCTCAAGGATATACCACAATTCTAACAATGATCAACAGATTCTCAAAGACCTGTCATCTCATTCCTCTCCCCAAACTTCCCACTTCTCTTGAGACTGCTGAACTTTTATGTAATAATGTCTTCAGATTTTATCTGGTCTACCCGAGGACATTGTGTTTGACAGAGGTCCTCAATTTACCTCCTGAGTCTGGTCTGCCTTTTTTAAGAGTCTGGGAGTTAACATTAGTCTTACATCAGGTTATCACCCCCAGTCGAATGGCTAAACTGAGCGCCTTAATCAGGAGGTCACACGGTTCTTAAGGTCTTACTGTCGGAGCACCAGACTGACTGGAGCAGATATTTGTGGGCCGAGTATGCACAGAACTCCTTAGTTAAACCTTCAACTGGACTAAGGCCCTTCAAATGTGTACTCGGTTTCCAACCTCCCTTGTTCGCCTGGTCCGGCGAGCCTACAGAACTCCATTCAGTAACTGTATGGCTTCAGGGAAATGAGGAGATATGGGACAGGGCCCACATGTCTCCTTCACTCCGTCAGAAGACAAACTCTGCGGGCCAACCCTCATCGTAGACCTGGTCCTGCTTACGTGCCTGGACAATGGGTGTGGCTGTCAACCAAAGACCTTCAACTTAGGCTCCCATGCAGAAGGCCCCAGGAACTACATTTCCTATAATGCAACTTACCTGCCGCTGATCATTTCCTGTTTGCCACCTGTTCCTCATCACTGCTGCCTTTATAACTGGACATTTACCACTATCCATTGTGAAGTCTTGATTTGCCACGTGCGTCAATTCTAAGCGGTTTTTCCTGTTGTTTCCCTGCTGTTTTTTCGTGTATGATCTGGACTGTTTACTGTTTACCATCTTAATTTATTAGCAGTCTGTTTAGTAAACAGTAAACAGTCGATTGTTCTCTGCCTGCCCTTGGTTTGGATTGTTTACCACTGTTGATTGTTTGCTGCCTGTCTTGAAGTTGGATTGTGTTTTGGATTCTGATTGTTTGCTGCCTGCCCTGACTTCTGCCTGCTTTACGATTACTCTACTGCTTTGCCTCTGCTACCTCTGTTTGCTGTTGCTTACCTTACCTGTTGACCATTCTAATAAAGAAGCTGCATATGGATCCTAACTCATCTGACTCTTCGTTACATGTGGGTTGTCCTGGAATTTAAATAGATTTTATATATACTAGAGACAAAAAAAACATTGGAAAAATTGAGAATGCTTAAATAGTATTTAAGAAAACATTCAAAGTTTAGGTTTTTAGGAAATTTATCATTGTATATGAACAAAGACCAAAATGTGGAGATACAGTGTAGGAACACATATTTCTGAATTTGGTGTTGCTATATCTACTAAGATTAATGTCCCAAACATCAATATATACTATGTAAATGGTGGCTGTATAATTGTAGGACTGATGTGAATAGAGGAAATAAGACTAGATACCTGCAGAATCAGAGCAAATTACCACTCTATTTACCACTCAAATTACCACTCTACCACTTTATAGTAGAGATTTTAGGCATTTCCAAATACCTTGTGGTCTTGGCCACTTGACAGTGAGCAAGAGGTGTGCAAGGCTTTCCAGGCCTTAAATATACCAAAGCTCAGTGCCCTTAACATGCAATATATACACACTCTAATAGCATTTTAAAACAATATTAGAGGATATATCAAAACTTCGACACATGCTCTCTAAGCCAGACACTGAAAAATTAGTTCATGCATTCATGACATCAAGACTTGATTATTGCAATGCCCTACTTGGTGGCTGCCCTGCAAGATTAATTAAAAAACTCCAGATGGTTCAGAATGCAGCAGCCAGAGTTCTTATAATGATATATAATGATTATAAAACTGTTCATATCCAAAACAGTTACAAATTGCAGCTTTAACCTGCCAGAGGAGAACTGGCCTTCCCAGTTGAGCCTGTTTTTTCCCAAATTTTTTTCTCCATGTATACATCATTGGAGTTTTGGTTTCTTGCGACTGTCACCCTGTTGGCTTGCTTGCTGGGAAACTGCTGACGTAGAGTTGTGTAAATTGTAAACTTCTGATATTTATAATTGTATATATTTTATGTATGCATGTATTTTACTTTTGCATGTAGCCCATGGTACTATTGCAGTGGTTACCAAAAGATAAATTAGTATCAGAAAAAGGAAATATGAGATAATTGTAACTAGGTTAGAGCTGGGTCACTCACTGGGTCACATATTTATTTATAATTGGAGCATGTGAAGATGGTTTATGGTAGTTTTGTAATGTGAATGAAACAGTGGAGCATATGCTGAAAGATAATTGATATCTTTTAAAAAGATTGGTCAAAATATTTAGATTTTTTAAAGTGAGTGAAGTGACATGCTCAAGAGCACCTCAGTTGTTTCCTGTCAGCACTGGGAATCAAAGACTGTTTGAGTAGCTGTATGTGTGAATGAAACCTGCTTATCCAGTGAGTTTTTTCTTTTTTGTAAGCGGTTTCATAACTATAGCAAACACTTCTCTGTTGCCATGTTTTACAAAATTTATCACAAAATGCTTTGTGATAAATATAAACACTTACGTAAGAGTGACAGTGAGGTGAAATTTAATCATGTTATTCATAATATATTGCATATACTTGTATTTTTTCAAAATCTGCTTAGCTTGGTAAAAGCTAAGCAGTCAGGAGTTTTACAACTCCTAACAAGGTCAGATTAGATAGAGACAGACATCCTGCACCTGTGCATGGGACTGTGGGTGTCAGGGAATATATTCACTTCATCAACTTCATCACTCAAAATTCCTATGCTAGTTTCGAGGTTTCAAGGTCTTTTCTGACGCACAGACAAAGCAGCGGTTTCTAGCTGTCTCTACGTGAATCAAGACTATTGGGGCCTCAGAGCACATGTCTCAGGAGGATAAAAGACAGGGATAGATAGCAAGAGTCAAACACTTTCTTTGCATGCAACTGATGTGACAGTGTTATTGTTTTGCTGTGCAGTAACTCTTTAATTAAATTATTTTTGTTAAACTTTTACTCTGCTCAATTTTGTCCCTTTTCCTCCACAACAGTTAAACCATTAGTTAATAACGCTCTTAAAGAAATCCCTTCCCTCTGAGAATTTTTTTACCCCTAAGGATACCCTTACTTAGGGGTTTTCAAGCAACTGGGCTCTGATTTTTAGTTCATCACATTTCACAATAATGCATCTAATTCACATACTAATTTAACCTATAACCTAGGTTTTATTATCAAAACTTACTTGACTGGATGTAGTCCTTGCACTCAAAACAAACCTATAAAATTAGTGCTAATTGAAATGTCTGTGAAGTTAATAAATAATGTCCAAGATGTTAACTACAGTTCAGGATGGATTTATGTAATGATGTGAGATGCTAGCACTACATGTGATATTAATTCATGAATAACATGTGTGCACACCCCACAGTATTTCTCGTTGTTGAATATCTGAGGAGGTAAAGGATTCCCTGTGGTTGGCCAGGAATCCTCTGGAACATTTTCCCGCATCCATTTTCTGTTCTCTTCATTAGCTGCAATGTCACATTCCTCAAACTCAATCTTATTGGCTGCCAGAAATCCCATGACATCATTTTGCTGTTTTTTAATCTGAGGGCAAAAAATAGATTTAATTAGCCATAATGCATCATGAAATCAAAATATACTATTCTTACTTTTATGGAACATTGCAGTGTTTAGTGTAAATAACTTATCCATTTTCAAAGTCATTTTCTTAAATTCACATGCTTTTGTAATCATAAACATTAACTCCACGAAACAACATCTCTTCTCTTGATGATGTAAGCTTTAGTACATGGATGGGGCTAGTGTCTACCCCTCCAACTAACAAGCCAATCAGTTTGTAAAGGACAAAATCAGGTTCTGCACTACGTTTCATTCCAAAAGCTGTTTTATTCAGATTGTAACAACTTCCGTTTCATAGTGACTTTAACAGAATGAAGACAAACCGTAACTGGTGACTGAAGTCAAACAGAAGGAAAAAGGCTGTGTAAAAGGTTGACTTTACGATTGGTTGGTGAGTCTGTAGATCCCTCTTTTGACTAAAGTAACAGGGTTACCAAACTTGGTACATGTATTGTTCTCATTATTTGGCAAATATTATGCCAAGACATTAAAGATGCTAAATTTTGAAGGGATTTTTGATATCTAACGATACTGGCATGGCGACACAATAAATTTATGGCAAAATATAGATATAGGAAGTGGCTCATATCTTTAGTGTGCATTAACTGATTTTGTTGAAACTTGAGCTGTATGTTTTGTCTTAGGAAATGATGATATAGAGGTGGCTTTTTAAAATGACAGTCATAGGTTCATCAACGGGCAGGAAGTATGTCACTTAAAACATTTTTTAGTCCTTTAAATTTACCCAAGTTGCTTCCTAATTGGTCATTAAAAGAATAGATATTGAAAATATTAAACTGTTAATAGATTGTTGGCATGTAAAAAGGGGCTGCCTTGGTGACGCAATCAATTTATGGCAATAAATGGAACAGGAAGTGCCTCATATCTGTGTATCTGTATCTGAGTGATGTACATCAAATTAATATGTAAATCACAGTTATAGTGCCACCAGCTGGCAGCAGGAAGTGTGTCACTTACAAAAGACTTAGAACAGACTTCAAAAAAGTCAAGTTAAATGCATGTGACAACTATGCATCATTTTCTGAGAAGAACAAGTGAGTTCTTTCAACACTTGAAAGAAGGAGGACAACAGACACACAGGAGACTTGGAATGAGGAATCAATGAGGGAACAACACAGGAGAGATTGCTGAAGCATGGAGTAACAGGTATGTTGTCCTTTACAATTAACAAGATCGGACGATGAGTGGTGGCTCTGTGCTTATAACTCGTGGGATAATGGGATGCAGGTTCAAGTGATCATTATTCTGAAGAAGAAGCTAGAAGCAGCCAGGGATGTAGCTGGGCAGATACAGCCTTGTTGTAGAGCTTCTTGAATATAGTCCTTCATGACCTTTTGCTCTGGGATGGAAAGTGGATAGGTTTTAACCACTGGTTTACCCAGAATGACGTTGATGGCACAGTCTCATGGCTGGTGAGATGGAAGTTTGCAGGCTCCTTTGGGGCAGAATACCTCATTGAAAGGGGTGAAACATGCTGGAATGTCGGCTGATTGTAGTTCAGCTGGGCTTTTGACGGAGGTGGAGTTCACATGGAGGATCTAAGGTGACTCTGGTGTCACCCCACTTCAGGATCTCCCCAGTGCCCCAAGAGATCAATAGATGTTGAATTTGCCAGGGATGCCCAAGGATGACATTAGCAGAGGATCTCTCTAGAACAAGGAGGTTGTTGAATTCAGTGTGGAGAAGGCCCAGGCAAAGTTATATGGGTCCCACCATATAAAGGACATGTCAACGATCTAGTGGTTTCCCTGTGATGGACTGGACTTGGTTGGTGGTCTCAGTGGCCCTTTTCTGGAGCTTTAGCTGGTGGCAGAGGTTCCTGAATATAAAATTTCTGGCTGACCCAGAGTCGAGTAGAGCACATGCTGGAAGTGACATATCAGGGATAGTTAGGACTATTTTAGCCGTAAGGGAAGTTTTACCGATCTAGGAAGATATAATTCACGACAAGACCTGGAGGACGTATGGGGCATGTAGACCTAACATGCCCCCCAGCACCACAATATAAACAAAGACCCTGGGTCCACCTCCTCTGCCTCTCAACCTAAATATTCAACCTGCATAGGTTTGTTGACTGGTTTTAGAAAGCTGGGGGTCTCAGGCTGGGGTGAATTCAGATGGTGTTGTTAAACCTGTTGGCCTTTCATAATGATTTGGACTTGGTTGGATATACGGATAGAAAAATGTATAAACGGTTTCAAACCAATGGCATCATCGTAAGAGGCCAAATGCAGCCGTAGTTGAGTCCCTGTCATTATGTGGTGAGGAGCAAACTCTCGTTCCATCCAAAAAAGTTGTTACAATCCAAACTCTACAAGCTTAATCACGAATAGATTAACATTTTCTTTGTTTTAAATGGTATAATTGCTCACCCACTAAAGTATCTCTAGGAGATTTGCCAAAGACTTCTCAGAAGTGCAGGAGAACATTAATAGATCCTTGTTGCTCATGGTTGCACAGTTCGGACTAGGTCTGGTCTTGTGTTATGGTAAGTAGACTCAAACAACAGGAGAACGTTATTGAGGTTATGTTTATTGATAAAACATAGTAGAATTGGTACATTAACTGTTAAATGAGCATTATGACGAGGGTTCTTACAGATGCAGGAGCTAGTGGATCATGAATTCTCACAAAGGAATGCACATGGTGAGGACCCTGACTCTCTTTTTAATAAACAAAGTAGAAAATTCTAGGTTGTGTGGGAGTTGCTCTGCAGATCGACTTGGCTTTATATCTCTGATAATAAAGTCCATCTTTTAACCTAACAACCCTGGAGACTTTGAGTGATCCTTCTAACAATGACAGCACACACCCAGCTGGATATCCAGGGTACCCAGGTGGTTGGTGATTGGCTGTGAGTAGAGCCTTACAGATTTGTGACAATAATATCTGTCAAACTTGTTTCTAGTCAGACTAAATCCCATCTAACTCCCATCTGTTTGGATCTATCATTATTTATCAGATAACATTGGATGTAATGGCAGGTAGTTTTGAAACAGGTTTA
The DNA here is from genome assembly GCA_036877575.1 of Botia almorhae. Classification (NCBI taxonomy): domain Eukaryota; kingdom Metazoa; phylum Chordata; class Actinopteri; order Cypriniformes; family Botiidae; genus Botia; species Botia almorhae. The sequence goes on from JAZGTJ010007240.1 coordinate 15,758, forward strand.
TTTCAGAAATATTTTAAAACTGACACAGTGTCATCAGCTCAGTCTAGGGCTGCATGATTTGGAGAAAAAAATGTTGCCTTCTCTGATAAAAACTGTGATTGTGATTTAAAAACTGATTATTATTATTTATGTTTTTTAAAGACCTACAGGTTTGTTGTGGTGGTTTGCACAACATTAAAGAAAGACCAAATATAATTGAAACTTCTAACTGCAAGAAAAATATGTTAAGCGATACAGATACTAGCATTTTGTATATTTAAAACCACTAGGCAACATTGTCATTTTTTCAGTTTCCAAAAAAGCTGTCACAGTGCATTCTTTTACAACTGACTGACCAGCTTCCTGCAAAGCCCTGAAAATAAACCATTAGAAAACCTAAAGCATGCAGTTAGATTGCACTGCATTATTTGCATTAGTCAGGGCTGGGCTAGGCCCTAGCATTTTGGTCCAGACCAGCCCACTGCATACGATCACAAATAGCACCCATCTTTGCACACCCTTGAATATGTATACCAACTCCTATTCCATAAAAGCATTAAAGCCATATGAGAGGTTGATTTGACACACTGAATACTTTTAGAAAGTGTAATTTATTAATACTTTAAAACTGTATAATCCACACTGATGATTCTTAAAACAAGCTATGACATCCATCTTGAGACATCATAAATTGTTGATCAGATGATTACTGTTTTCCATACTATAGAACTGAATAGTCATTGAAAGCAGGGAGTCTCATTCCTGCTCTCTTTGTCAGGAATAAGACCAAGATCCAACTGCAGGTGAAAACCTAAGTTCAAAATTTAACTGATATACAGAAAAATGTTCAGACAAAAGGTCTGCAGAGCAGCAACAGCCAGCAAATGGTCAGCTGGCCCAGCGCTAAGAACTGGCCAGCCTCAGCCAAGCCCACGGGTAAGAGAGGCGGCGGGACGGCGATGAATAGCCGCTGCTAAATTCCAAAGAGGGGCGCGGCGTGCGAGCAGGGAGAAGGAAATCCACGCAGAGTAGAACCAAGGCAGAGAGCAGGGGAGAATCCTAGAGGGCAAGCAGATTAAAATAAAAAGACAAAAGACAGGAAAGCTAGACTGGCAGGACTAGGGAAAAAATAAGCAAGACAAGATGGCTTGAATATCAGCGTGCAGGTGATGGGGAAAATTAGCTAACAGGGACAACAAGAGGGGCGGGGTAGACACCACAATAACAGCGAAGCACATGGTGAGCTGTCAAAACAAACGAACGTGCTCCAGGACAACAAAGCACCCGAACAACGAACACAAGACAACAAAACCTAGGCAGACCACACCGAGATCGTGACACTCTCTATCTATCACTGACACTCTCCTCTCTCTTACTGACACTCTCCTTTCTCTGTCAAGTACGGTGAGGAAGAGAACCCAGGCGCAGACAGTCTGACACTCTCCTATCTCTTGCTGACACTCGCTGACACTCTCCTCTCTTTTGCTGACACTCTCCTGTCTCTCACTGACATTCTCTCTCGCTGACACTCTCTCTCAATGACAAAGACAATCAATGAACAAAATAAAAATACTGCCACTGTTAATAGTGATAAACAAAATAATGTTTTCAATTACAATAAAGCAACGTATCAGAGACACTTAAAATTAAAACTTTTAGCTTAACATAAAAAATAGTTTAAAGATCTGCTATTTGTCCTAGCCACCTTATGACAACGAGATGTTATAGCATGGTAGCTAACCACACCCACACCCATTGTGTTGTATCATCACAAGTTTGTGTTATTGGCTCAGTTTAATCAAGGAGTATCTACACTTATTACATAGCCTAAGTGAAAGCAGTTCTGCATACCGCAAGCTCTACACTCATTTCTCACTCATCTCTCTCCCACTCCTTATCCTCCTCACTGTGCGTGATGGCAGAAAACATGTCCGTTATTTTGACACATTTTCCAACATCGGTCTCAAGTTTCTTTTATTAAGCAATTTCTCAGTGTCTCTGTGCCTTGCGTTTCTTCTTGATCTCCCTTTGACTATTTAGATGTACACTGATGCTGCACACTTGAACAGAGCCCAAAAAGGGAGTTGATTAAAGATTTGATTATTCCAGCCCAATGTCAATTAAGATGAAAGCCAATGGGCTGCTGATTAAATGCCTCATGGGCCAGTCTGTCCGGAAAAAAAATCAGGTGCTAACTTTTTTGTATTTTGACAAATACATTACACCGCTACAAAGACCCCAGCAGCATCAATGAATTAAGCAGAAAATTTATATGTATTGCAAATACATATAAATAAAATGATTTATACTTAAAATAAGTGTTTGAGTAGTTAAACAACAAAAACTAGATTATTGGATCATTGGTAAAACATTGGGTCAAGTGATTTTTTCTTTTTAATAAAGAAGATTCTAAGTCATTAATAAATTAGTCATGACTGTTACGGAGGAGGTTCCAGCTCTGTTCCCTGCTGGCCTCGCCAGAATACTAACCGATATCTAGAACTACATTTCCCATCAGCCCCGTATACAGGACTGATGAGCTTCCTGTTTGCCACCTGGTCTAAATTACCTGCACTATGAAGCCCAGGCCCACGATTGAGCTTTTAGTACATACTAATCTAAAATATATATATAGCAATATATAGCATCTAACTACTTTGGACAAAAAAATAAAAATCCCCTAATCCTCTAGGGGTGTACTCACACTAGACACAGTTATCTTGTACCAAGCCCAGGTGCAATTGTCCCTCATGCATGCTTCCTAGTGTGCCTAGTGTGAGTACATCCTAAAGATATGCCCTAACCTTAATAAAGCCAAAATGTGGTCACCACAGGAAACGAATGGGTAAGACTTTAATGCACAGCAATGTTTTTGCCAAATAAAAATTAATCAGGAACAATGCAGAACACACAGAAATAATATTGTGAGCAAGTGTTCCTATAGCTCAACTGATTGAATTGGCATTGAATTGGCAGTGCAAAGGTTGTGACTTTGATTCCCTGGGAACACATGTACTGGTAAAATGTATAACTTGAATGCACTGTAATTTGTTTTGGATAAAAACGTCTGCCATACGCATAAATGTAAATGAGAGAGCACATTCTCAAAGCAAAACACACACACCAAATGAATGAGACTATACTTGAGCAACTGATTTTGATTTTTGTCACAATGCAGAACACACATTTACACACTTCAATGTCCCAAGTTAGTTTATAGTTAGTTTGTTTTTAGTCTTTAGTTTATAAAGATCTACCAAAGCAGCCAATGAGTACTGAAACCATCTAGTTATTCTACAACTACAAGCCATAGTTATTCATGAAACTGCCATTTTAACTGTCACTAAAAAACCTCAGAGCAGGACATATTTTTGGTTTTCACTTGTTTCATTAGTGAACTGATGATTTTATTGAACAAAAATGAAAAAAAATGCTTATTTTAAATAGAGTACATAAGAGGTTAGAGGTAAATAAGGTGGAAAATATAAAAAAATATTCAAATAAATGCATAAATTTAATGTTTTAAATTTAGTGAAGATGATAAACTGTTAACAATGGTTGCAAAAATTGTTTTGCTTTGTTCTCGTTTGCATTTACACTACTCTTACCAGTAGATATCGCCAGCGTGCAGTGTCCTGATTACACTGCTCATGCGCAGATTAAGTCATTATTTACCAGAATTTTTCATAGTATCTTAGTGGTTTGGTTTACAACGAAAATTTAATTAAAACCCACAGATATGGGAATGTTATGTCTTTGCCCCAAAGAATACAGTCCCATATGTGTCAGGATCCTGGCTTCTGTCCAGTTTTAAGATCGCGTTTTGCCAGGATCCTGACTGTCTTGTTATGTGTCAGGGCGTGGGCTCAGACTCCGACTCATTCTGCATGTTCTAGTTTCGATTTGAGTTTAAGTTCGCGCTCTGGGTGTGCGTTTCGTGTGGAAGCACATGGCTATTGAATATTCATTAGTCATGTGCTCTCCGGTCTCGCGTCATCACCCCGCCTCCTTGTTATCTCGTTTCAGTTAATGTTGCGCACCTGTTGCTTTCATTTATCATGTGTATTTAATGCCCTCGTGTTTGCTGTCTTGTGCCGGTTCGTGTTGTTTCAATGCGTGCGTGTCGCTTCACGCCTTTTGATTTATCTTGATTAGTGTTCCAGTTAGTTCTATGTTTTGAAGTTATTAGTTTATCCTGTTCTGTTTTTATTCCTGTGTTTTAAATTTGTTTAATAAAACTTTATTTTTATACTGCTGTCTGCAACTGGGTTCTTCCTTGGTATACAAACCTGACAGTACGAACCGGCCAACTTAGAACCCAGCAGACAGCGGTACCCTTATTTCTGTTTATTATTTTGTCTTTTCTGATTCTTCATTTTTTTTCCTTTTAGGATGGATTTATTTTCGGAGTGGTGGAGCCAGACCGTTACCAATGCCTACAATTTTAAGCTGCCTGTTCCTCCCCAGGTAGGCCTTCCACTTCTTGAGCATGCAGAAGAGGTCGACGAGATTGGCAAATCAATTGGTGAGTCGCACCTCTTCAATTGTTATTTCCTGGCCGGCCTCGATTACCCTCCTCCTCTCGAGGAGCGGGAAGAGCTGGCTGCTCTTCCCTTCTGGGAGATGGTGGATGCCCTCTATCGGTCGTCTCAGTCTCGGCGCGCTCGTGCAGGGCTGTCTACCTAGAGGCCGGCCAGGAACCTGTGCGGAAGGTTCTACGGGTGGGGGCTGCGTTCATGCGTCAATGCAGTCAGACCCCGGGGGAGCTCAGTGAGTTAGAGGCCCTTGGGGATCCCAGTCTGGGGAGGAGTCTGTTGGGCTCACGGGTGGCTCGTCGGATCCGGCACCAGGTTCCATCATCCCTCCTGGAGCAGGGCAGGCCAGAAGCTCCAGGAGGAGGAGGAGGAAGAGGCATGAGGCGGCTCTTTCCCTCTTGCCGGATCCGGCAGTGGCTGAGGTGACGGCGAGGGTTCCCACTCCAGTGTCCGATGTCCCTGTCTCTATGTCAGTTAAGTCTGATGTCTTGTCTCTTGTCCAGTCTGTTTGTCTGTCTGTCTTGCAGTCCAGTCCCGAGCTCGGTCCAGTGGCGCCCATCTGCTCCGAGGCGCCCATCTGCCCGGAGGCACCCACCAGTCCAGAGCAGCCCACCGGTCCGGAGCAGCCCGCCTGCCCGGAGGCGTCCGGCTGCAGCGGCATTTACCCTGCCACAGGCTGACCTCACCTTTACGTGCCCGTTCGGGTCCCTGTGCCCAATCTGCCCTCCAGCAGCCACTTCCGCCTCAAGCTGTGGTCTGGTGGCACCCGTGGTTCAAGCCTGTCCCGTTCCTGTCCCGGTGGCGGCGTCCGCCAATCAAGTCTGTCCCGTTCCTGTCCCGGCGGCGGCGTCCGCCAATCAAGTCTGTCCCTTTCCTGTCCCGGCGGCGGCGTCCGCCAATCAAGTCTGTCCCGTTCCTGTCCCGGCGGCGGCGTCCGCCAATCAAGTCTGTCCCGTCCCTGTCCCGGCGGCGGCGTCCGCTGGTCTCTCCAAAAAGGCGCCCGCCTCTGCAGCGTCCCAGAAGGCGCCCGCCTCTGCAGGGTCCCAGAAGGCGCCCGCCTCTGCAGGGTCCCAGAAGGCGCCCGCCTCTGCAGGGTCCCAGAAGGCGCCCGCCTCTGCACACCACAGCGCGTAGACAGAGTGCTCGCAGCATGTACCCACCATGTGCTTTAACATTGCCAGCATTTGCAGCGTGCAGCTGAACCACTGCTGTTCTACTGTCTGTGTACCACCAAGAAGACAACAATCGCTTTATAGGTTTGTATTACGTTATTTTGAAGCAGCATTACTGCATTATTCTTCCTCTCGACCTAACCCCCAATATTAAGGACTGAAATACAGGACTGACAACCATATTATGCTGCTGTGTGAACAAACAAGGCCTTTAATTGTTTCCCTGCTGCAAAGAGACTATTTTAAAATCCCTATTCGCGCCTCCCTGGAAGATGCCCCCCACACTTTGAAAACCCCTGCAGTAGGCAATATGTAATAGGAACAAGATCTATAAATGTGCAGGCTAAAAAAATACTTATATATCACAGATGTGTCAGATCCTCAAAGATCAGATTATAAATATAACATTCTATAGGATGGTAATCATGGAGTCTGTTTAAAATAGGTCTGTCCTCAACATTTTCTATTACAAACACATTTTTTAAATTTACTACATTATGACCACAACCTTTCAAAGCTATGGCTCTCCAGTGGTGTATCAACCCAATTAAAGAAAACCCTTAGCAACTTTTCATTTATATTTATATATTTGGCAGATGCTTTTTTCCAAAGCACTCACAGTACATTCAAGTTGTACATTTCATCAGTACATGTTCTCCCTGGGTATCAAACCCACAACCTGCTAATACAATGTTCAATGCAGTTGAGCTACAGGAACACATTTACAGGAACACAGATACTTAAACTATGTTTTATTCAGTTCTATTTCTATTAAGGTTAAAGTAATTTTAAATGAATTAAATTTGACTATTTGCCTCAATGTTTCTGTGTGCTATGTATTGTATAATTGTTACAGTATTGTAAGCTCTATAGATAATTTTATAATCATATTCATTGGTTTGGGAGTGAAATCTTTGTTCCTGCAACACTTCTGGTTAGTTGACAAACTCATTCAAAGCAACAGTGAAAGGCACATTAATGATAGTGATTTAAACATTTAGAAACCATATCTTAATAAGTGCAAATACAACACAAATCTGTAATACATTTAGTTTTAGATACATTTGCCAATATTTAGTTTTATATGAATATTCTGATGTTTGAAGGTTTTTTATATTAAAATACAGGAGAAAACCACAATGGAACAGATCTACACCAAAATCATTTCCATAAAAGGAAAAAGAAAAAGTGAAGAGTCAGGGAGGAGGGAGTTAGTATAACACTAAATATGGCCTAAAGGCGACTCGTGGTAAGCCTTGCAACACCAAATGAATACCCAAAGACAGAGCCAGTAGAGAAACATGACTGGAATGTATGCACATAAGAGAGACACACAAGGAGAGGTCTAATAGATAAGAACTGAATGTTTTTCCTGTAAGAAATGAACATGAACAAAAAAAAACATTTTCAACATTAAACAAATTGGTGGATGGACCTGAACTTAAGCTATTGATTTGTCAAACTTTAATAAATTCCTGCTCAATTAAATCAGGATCCAGAGGGATTTAGACTGTTTAGTAGAACCACTGTTTACACACATGTAAAAAAGAAATGCACCTATACTATACAGTGGTATGCAAAAGTTTAGGCACCCCTTGTAGAATCTGTGAAAATGTGAATAATTTCAACAAAATAAGAGTTATCATACCAAAGCATGTTATTGTTTATTAAGTACTGTCCTGAGTGACATATTTTACATAAAATATGTTTACATATACTCCTCAAGACAAAAATATGGCTGAAATTATTAAAATGGCCCTGTGCAGATGCTCCAGAAAGAAACACAATGCATTTAGAGTCG
>JAZGTJ010007241.1:0-21010 GCA_036877575.1 Botia almorhae
GTTTCTCAAAATATCTTTTTTGTGTTCCACAGAAGAAAAATGTCATACAGGTTTAAAATGACATGAGGGTGAATAAATGATGGACATGTCTTCCATTTTTGGTTGCAATCGGTGTGCTTACATACAAAGTTAAAAAAGTTTTTGAAAATTTAATATGCTGGATTTATTATTTTTTGATATACTGTATATAAAATGCTCTTGTGCGTAAATTGGATCTCTTAAGCTCTCAAATTATTTTTGTTAATTTAAATTCTTTTTGACTACATCTTTACGCAAAGTGTAAAAGTGTATTTTAAAGAGAACAGCAGCTGTTATGATAAACAAGGAGGTAAAAATCAAGGCTGATATGTGACATAGCTGAGATTGTTGGTTGCTGTATGTTTTAGTGAGAGTATCAAGGTTAGAGTCAGTTAAGGTGATGACAGCTCATCCGGTGTCAGTCTTGAACCCAGCACTCCACTGAAAGCACAGACAGAGACTGTTTAACAGAGGCTTTCTTGTGCAGGTATCAGTCTGCAGGTGTCCCGAGATCCGTAATCACTCCAACCAGGCCAGACGACTCGAGTGTGTGTGTTTGCAGGTGGAGTGTGTTCTCTGGCCTCTCTGGCGTTGCTATAGTTGCTGATGGCAAGAGCGGACGGAGCTCTGGGAGGCGTTCCGGCGTTTCCTTCTCCTCAAAGCTCTCAGCATGTCCCGACTGGGCTCATTAAAGTCGACTTCAGCTTCATTTAATCCATTTTTTATATCTTCAAAAAAAAAAATCAGCCATGATCTTAAATCTTTGCTAATTTAAGCTTTGGAGGAAGACGGACGATGATGCTGTGAACCTTGATGTTTCTGCATGACATCTGAGATTTACACTGGAACTAGTTGTAGTGTATCAATGTCCAGCTCTTCTGGATCCTGAGCTGGTCCTCCTCTCCATTCCTGGTGGGAGAATTATTAGTTCTTGCCTAATTTAGCATGGAGAAAAACACGGCTCTCGCCATTCCTTTGAATTATACATCTCAGTGATTCCACTTTGGGAAAGTTTAATTTGTACCACTGGTCCTGGTGCGCAGCGTCTCGGACCACTTTCAGGGTCCCTGTGGTTCTCTTAAGATCAGATAGGGCGATGCTAACCAACATAGTGGAGCCTTCGAAACGTAATAGCATTTATTTCACATCCATAACGGCTCCATGAATGTTTCACAAACAGCGATGACTGGAAGTCCCCCATCTCTGCAGTGTTGCCAGTAAGCTCTCTTTTTCTCTTGACTGGTACGGTACCTTTTATTTGTATTTGTATACTTGCATAAGTATTTAATTTATAATCATTTATAATCAGATAATCATTAAACCGGGTAAAAATAGACATTACTTAAGCACAAAATGCATGAAAATTGTATAGTCTATTAAAAACACAGCTTCCATAGGCTAAAGTGGCAAGTATGTGGTGTGGCCTCCCTCACACTTGAGCAAAAGCAAAAACCTGGCTTTCTTAACTTAAATGGAATGGAACCCTAATTTGTAATCTAATGACTTCAGCATAGCCTCCCCAAAAAGTCCATGTGCAACACTAAAATATTGACTTTTGATTAAAGAAGCCATTTATTTTTTTATTTAATGTGCATATTTTCTGTATTTTCAGTTTGTAGAGGACACCGAAAATAAATATGGATGGACTTTTCTAAAGCAACAAAGCTGGTGGAGCCCTGAGACTTTCGCACAGTACTGTACACCTTTACTGTATTTTAAATTCCCCATACCATGATTTTGATCATACCGCACACCCCTAACTAATAGTAACTGGTGCACATACAGAGGGGGCCATGGACAATTCCTCCATGGAATTCCTGATGTGGAGGAATTTTTAAGCAGCACGTCGTCACCCTCATTAGCCTCTCTGGCATTGGCTGACAGGGGTGGGCACATCACCCGGGGTTGGGGGCCCATGCCAGCCCAGGCCGGGACACAGTGCCACCCTAAGTGAGCCTCTGTCAGTGGCCCCTGCCACGGCTGCCCACAGCATGCAGCAGGGGCCTGTCACACGTCAGCACCAATTACAATCAGCTGTTACACGCCACAGCCCATGCGGCTGCCTCTGGTAACACACTTGTGTTCTTTTCTGTCACGCTGTCATATAAACGCGCGGCTGTTCGCATGTTCGCGTCTTTTATATACACATACGAGCCGTTATGTGGACAAACAGTACAAGCAAAGCAGCTGCCCTGAATGGTACGGTATCAATATCCAAGAAATGCACTCTCGCGCATTTGCTCGCCAAGTCAAAAGAGCATTTTAGCAGTGACACAGAAACTGACTCCTCCTTTTAATCCACTAGAAAAACATGCTTACCGATTTTACGCTAGATAAATGTTCTTACCTAAAGAGGGCCATTCTTTATGCGCTAAGTCAACACTTTCAGTTTGACCTTAGTGTACTTGGCATACAGTGATATGTGGCGAAAAGAAGCCGCGTTTGAGTTTCCTTAACTCCCTTTAGCTCTGTGCAGCTCCCTCAGCTGGGACTAATACAAAGAGACCTGTTTACATTAACCTTGAGAAACGTTCTCTCTGCGAGTGAACTGGATTGAACGTGCTCTCCTGTTGCTTTCTATGATATGTTTTTGTGCTGGGCAAAGCAATTACTTGAGAGATCTGGTCTTGCACAAAGACCTTACCTTGGTAAGGAACAATCGCTTTAATTCCCACCAAACTGAAAAAAAGAAATCAATTAACAAATAAAGGGCGAAAGGATGGAAAGTGAGAGGAATGTGCGCGAAGGGTCTCCGTAAAAAGATTTGTACGGTTTCATTTGAAACCAAAGCAAAAACCATGATGTTGTCTTTCTGATTGTTATGTGGTCTTCAGTTATGTTGTTAAACTCCCCCAGTCAGATTTCTGGACGGCAGAGGAACAATGTGTGGTTTTGGTAGGCCACGGCCGGAGACAGGCGGGTCTTTGTTAGGCGATGTTCTGGGCAGCTTGTGGTCCTGGTACTGGGTTCTGCTTGTGAGGCTGTTGTCAGTCCATAAACAGCAGCGTATCACTGACAGCGGGGCCCCTGTCCTATATGACCACACAGCTGTTGTCCTACAGATCTGTGTGTGTCTCTGTGCATGTGTCCGTCAGCTACTGCGTCTGTGTCCTTTTACGAGTTTCCTTGTAGTGCTCTGAATTAAAGCCATAGATCACCTGAGAAGGATAATTCTGTCATTATTTACTCTTGCTTTCTTTTGCTCTGTGGAACAAACAAGGAGATGCTAGACTGAATGCCAGCCCCATTCACTTTCATTATGTGAAAAAGAGAGGCCAAGACGTACTTCAAAAATTTACCTTTTGTGTTCCACAGAGGAATGTCAACATAACAGATTCGAAACAACATAAAGGTGTGTAGAATTTTCCAGTTTTTGGTGAAGTGGTATTTTAAACTTTAAGTTTGCTCCTTGGGTTACAATGACGTAGTTAAATGTGTGTGCATATTGTAAAACAGTAAATGCATTTAAAGACGCAGGGTCTGGTTTGTCTGTGAATGTAATTCTTTAATACAGTTGTAGTGATGAGTTTTTTGGTGTGTGTGTGTGTGTGTGTATGTGTGTGTGTGCCCCAACTGGCCCTGCAAGTATCTCACCTGTACTGTGCGGCTTTGAGATACTCTGTCTGCGGGAAGCCCTGATGAAACCGCGTCTTCGCCTCCCGTCAGTCACACCGGGGTCACATTCCATCATGCTGACTAGACAGGGTGTGTGTGGTACACTGTGTTTCTGTGGGTGTCAACAGGCTGCTGCGAGTGGTACCAAACTCATCACTTCTTCCTGCCCATTGATCCGAGCAATATAAAAGAGAGGTGGGCTCAGTTAGATGACATGTTTTATTCATGTAAGTGCTAAAGGTATACGCGTTTTGTTATTTCCCGCACCGTGCCTCGGCGCTTTGGTGGAGTCAGCCCCGCAGTCGCATCCTGAGCCTCCGCAGGGAGCCGCTCCCAAATAAAACCACGGCAACCAGCCACCGAACCCGTCACCACCAAACAACTTCAAAAAAAAAGAAGCAAATGATTTCGTACAATTGCGCCCGACAATACTCAACTCTCTGTAATAGATTAAAAGTACAAGTGTGAGACGAAGATGAAGACAGAAGACGAAAGTGAGAAGGCAGGCAGAGAGATTTGAAAAGGACAGCGATGGAGCTGACAATTGAGTTATAATATCCTGTCCTTTATGAATAATTAATTTGATGGCACAGCACTCTTAGAACTTAGATTGAATTAGTTCTGCCATGTCTAAAAAGTTAGATATGCTTCATTAGTGGATGAGATGGTGAGGGAGGTGAGATGGGCGGCTGGGTTTGTTGCTGTTAAATCAGGAGTGGTGAAATTATTATCTCCTTACCACTGATTACATGGTAACGACTTTCATGGTGCTTGTGTGTAAAACTGCTTTTCACAAAGCATGTTGTTTAAAAGCAGGTTTAGAGAACAATTAAATTTTTTTTACATTGTATATATACTGTGTGTGTGTGTGTGTGTGTATGTATGTATATATATATATATATATATATATGTTTTTTGTATTTAGTTTACAATTTTTGCACTAAAGGCACAAAGAATGACCTTGATGCCTCTCCCATGAGGACAGTCAAGATTATTGGTCTACATTGTAATGAAACATTGTCCGTGGTTTGCAGGTATAAATGTTTAGCTAACCTTTGCTCTTCAAAGCATATTTAAACCTGAAACATTTAAAAAACACTTTAATAACAGCGCCATATTTTATTGGCTCCTTCAAATAAAGAAAACTCCGGTAAGCTTTCCAAACATCAATTTCTATTGCTTACATTTATACATTATTAACCAGTAACTTTTTCATTGTAACTTTGGCTTTAATTGCATTGTTTTAGTTTGTTAATTTGACCTTAACTGTTTGTCAGTACCACATACCATTTGTAATCGGATGATTACCTTTCTTTTAGAAAACTTAACATGGAAGTCATCGGTTCGCAATGATGAGGTTTATATGCACACTGGAAATCAAGAAATGCCCAGTTTATTGTGCTTTCCATTTGTATAGACTTTTCTAAATGCTGTTTTTATGTTTCTCCAGTGCAGTGGTTTCCATTGAATTAAAACGTCTTTGAGAAGCAATTGAGGTGCAAAATAAGAAAATTGAATGTTGTACAGGATGGAGCGATCGAACATTGCCATTCAACGACTTGACATTGCTCAAACCTGTTGTTCCACCGTGGTTAAAGCACACACAAATATGGTTTTCCAAAATCTACGTGGCTTCTGCACTGAGGTTATGTATTCCCTCTGTGACTGCTGACAATAATCTCTCTTCATCAGGCTAGCTAGCTATTGTTAACTTTACGCACGGCAAGTCTTATTTGTGCGCGTCCGCCGTGCCTCATCTCTTCCTTATAATAGAGGTTTTGTTCTCCATTCTCTGGAGTTAGAAAGTGTGTTGATATTAACTTAGAGAGAGAGACACACTGTGGTGTTTTATGGGCCAAAAAAAAGTGACAGTGTTTCAAGACGCCCTGATTCTGGTTGCAGTGGAAAACATGAAGAAGTAACGTTGTAGTCCATTCGGCAGGAGGGACCAAGAAGACTTGGTGGTGAAGAGCATAATGATTTAGGCCAGGAATGAGAAGTCTCCGATTGTTGGAGGCTTCTGTTCAAATTCTGATATTGTACCATTAAATTTTGATTTTTAGGGCTGGTTTTCCAGACAGGACTTAGGTTAAGCCAGGACTAGGCCTTAGTTAAATTAGAACATTTAAGAAGCTTTTGTAAATGTACCTTAGACAAAAACATTACCGTTGTGCATGCTGAGACGAAACAATGGTACTGATACTGTTGATTTCAGTTAAAGACAGCTCAAAAATGCATTTTAATCTGGGACTAAATTTAAGCCCTGTCTGGAAAACCATTATGACCATTATAAACAGAGAACATTATGCTGGCATGAGCTTCACAAGTTTGTGCAAAACCTGACAATTCATGGTATCCCAGCATGCTTAGTGAGTGTTCCATAGAGTCTTGTGTGCTTTAATAGAAGCACAGACTTGCAAAAAACTGCCCTTACATACAAAGAAGTTAATTGTCAGAAATTTGCTTACATTTTATTAGTGACCTAGAAATAGTCAATGATGTTTTTATCATTGTACAAAATTCAAAAACTTTTCTCTCCACTTTATGAAAGTTTTACAGGTTTAAAATTGAATCCCAGATTTTCATCATGATCTCAGATATTTGGACATTGTACTCTAATTCTAATTTGTATTTTCTAATTTCTTACATGAATGTTTAAGTGCTCAAGTAAAAACCGTTCTGTTCAACATAATACAATGTTTCCTAATTACTTTTTAATGAGAAATTAATATATAGCGCTTTCTAAATATGGGATACGTTTTAATTAAAGTAAAAATAAATCCGAAATGGTCAGTTATTGTGTCGCATTACAGTGTGGAACAAAAATTACGCTGCCGCAAAACATCAATTTACGTTAAGTTTCCCATGGAGCTTTGCTCATCTAATTTTTAAAACCATCTCACTTTGCAGTGGCTTCTTTCTCAAAAGTGGCTTCCATTTCATCCCCAGTTTCATATAAGCTGATTGGTAAACATGTTTAACCAGCGCATTTTCCGTGTGTTATGAGACGACTGTTTGGCTCATGAGTATTAATGAACTCAAAGCTCGAGTGGGAGAATCCCTAAGTGTTGGTAACTGTCAGATTCTGTCAGCGCTACGAATGCTAACAGCGCAGACTAGCGCGCTGCCGCGTGCTTCCGATTCAGACTCATGTTTGATGTCTTGCTTGCACACCCTCCATTTCTGCTTAAGCTAAATTACTGCAGACAGTCCTAATTCTCCTGAGTATTTTTGTTTGTTTGGTGAGAATGCATATTTTACATATCATTGGCAGATCGCTGATGTGTTTAGCAGCATATAAGTAAAGATAGAGGTTTTTTTATTGCCTGTTACGGCTGAATCAGGGCTGTCTTTGTAAGAGCAGTGGCAGGACTTTGTGAAGGCGTTCTAAATAATGAAGCAGTCTGGCCCAAGGACCCTCGAACCCTCGGAGAACCCTGCTGTCCCACAGAGATCAGTCCATCTCACAGGCATAATCGCCATCATCTCTGCTCCGCCTTCTGTTTTTTAGGTCAGATTCAAAGGCGTATTTGTCTGTTAAGCACTAACCTAACCCCGTTTTTGCATTTTGTTACGTTATATTTTGCAGCATCCCGAATGCATATTATAAGTCAGAAGTTATCAAAATGTTTCTTTGTTTTAAGAACAAACAAATATTCTGCTTTTATTGACAATGTGACATGGGCGGGCATCTCTGATCAGCTTAGGTTCCTTGGGCTGCTTTTTATTTGCATTCTTTTGAGTGCCATGTGTTTGAATGCCACAAGAACCCCTGTTTTCATTAATAGACTCAGACTCAGAAAAACTTCTGCACCTGAGATTTAAAAGCGTTTGTATGAATCTGTAGTGTCGAATAACAGTCCAAGGATTTTTAAGGACTCACTGGTTCTATTGTGTTCTAGAGTGGATTAATGGAGAAGGAAGGAAACGTTTAAACAAAACTCAATGGATCAATGGATTAATTTATAAAAGAGGGGAGAGAGAGAGAGAGAAAGAGAGAGAGAACTAAAATCAGTAGGTGCTTAAATGTGCTAAAGTCTTTCTGAGCACCACTCGGGGGCGGCTGTCAAAACATGCAAATGAGGGTGATGGCACATTGTTTTGACGAATATAATTAAGGTGTTTCAATTTGGAGTCCTGCGATACATAGGACTGCAGGGCTCCCCAAGCACTCTGCTAATTGTGAAGATTGCTTTTAAGATCTGAATGCTTGTTGGGCTTTTGTTTGGGGTTTTTACTTATTGGATAATGAACTGTTAGGAAGTGTTAGATCTTGGCATTGTTTTGGCGGAGGTTTTTGCCAGACAGGCAGGGATGAACACCCCGAGGTGTTGTGTTTTACAGATAATTAAAAGGCAAAATTTGTGTTTGGCTGTTTGATCTGGCTGTCAACTTTGTGATTAGAGGCGTTCCAGGCTTTAATCAACAGTAATGGGATCATTAACGTTCTTAAACTGTTCCTAAAAGACGGCAGCAGAACGTCAGGATGTTTCTGTGGTTCGACGTGGTGGAGTTTATGAGTCTGGCAGTGCTGAAGTTTGCTGGTGTTCAGTAAATGATATGCAGCATGTGATTAGGGGGAAATGAGGTGATTATAAGAAATGCTCCCCCCACCACGCCAACTCGTGTTTAGCGATTTTTCACTTATATACAGTTTACTCTTTTCCCTTTTGCACTGTTACAGTTTCCCGTTTGCTTTTTCAGTTTCTTCTCCTTTGTTGTTCCTATTCTCTCATTTTTCACAGAAAGTCTCACGTTCTTTAGCTTAGATGTGCGTGCCTGTGAATTACAGCACAGAGACACCTATATACCGTATTCCTATTCCATATTTGTAGTTGATAAGACTTTTTTTCATCTGACACTGTGACATTGTCAAGCAAAGCACAGGGACGGTCGTACTGAAGTATTCTGATCCTGGCACAGGCAGTCATGTTTATTATGACATATGAAGAAGAATGCACGTGTTTTCTCGCTTTCTTTGAACGGCAGCAGCTATAAACAAGAATCTTTCGGGCAGGGGAGCAAGATGTCTGGCCCTCTAAAAAAAGAAAAGAGGAAAAACAAAAAAAAACAAAGTGGCAGCACAGGCATCAATATTAATAAAGTCAGCTGACAGTGTACGACTGCGTATTAATTTTACTCGGTCACGTTTGGTGCACATTTCAGCTCAGTTGGGGCCTAAGAAATCATTTCCCTTCTTGGAAAAATGGAGTGAACAAGGTCCATTCGATGGGTGCGGATTGACCGGTTTGGGAGCGGTAGATGTATGGCTCTCCGGTGGCCCGTGGAAATTTTGCCGTTTAATTGAGGAGCCTGAAAAGAGTGGGCAGCCGGCACTTTCTGTAAGTGAAGCAATCAGGAGCTGCCCCAGACTCTATTAGTTTTCATTTGGATGCTTCAGTAATGCCGGTTGATTAAATTGAAGCAATTTGCTTTGGGAAAACTAACCACCCTACACCTTCCCCACCCTCCGCGTGTCAACACCATTTAGTTCTACTGTAAGACCTGCTCGGGCTGTGTTAGGTATGATTTTAATTGTAAGTAAACAGCATTTTAAAGAAACAGGTCTGTCTTTATTTTCATTCTGATGTAAAATTGAGTGGTTCTTTAATTAGGGGCAGTTTTGATTTCTTGAAATCTTGAATATTGAAGCTTTTAAACTGTTTCACCTACTGTATGTTTAAGCATTTATCACAAGTCTCTGAATATAAAACATATTTTCCCCTATATCGTGGCCATGATCAGTCTTCACCTTTTAAAGCAAAAGTCGTATAAGTCTTGTACTTAATAACAGCAAAGTTAGCTAACAGTCGATTTACTTTAACTTCAATTTGCCTTTTTTATTAAAAAGAGCTTTCAGAATAACATTCTTAATAACTGGTTTGATAAAGACACCCAATATAGCTACTCTCAGATCTCCAGATGATCTTAAAAACTTTAAATTGATTACATTTCTGATCTTGAGACTGTCACTCTGCTGTCCAGGATGAGATGTGCTTCCCATTAATTCTCATTTCCACAAGAATCAAATATAGAGCTCAATTGTTTCTTTAAGTATTTTGAGTGACAGCCACCGTGATTTTTCTTTGTTGTAAAAAAACTAAAATTTGTACATATAAATGCTAATTTTCTAAAAGTAACTATATTGGGTGTCACAATCAAATCAGAAAGATTTTAGTTAAGATACAAAGTAGAACACGTTTTATGAATTTAACATAGAGAAGAGTTAAACATCTATGCAAGGGACATGCCTAAATAGAGATATTCAGTTTAAAACTAGACAGTTTTTTGTTTCTGAGATTTAAAATCATTCCGGGGACAGAAAGGTTCAACTGGTTGAAGATTCAACCTTATTTTTTGTACCATTAATTTTAAAACCTATTGAATAAAAAACATTGATGCAGCAGTGGGTTACTATTGATGGTTGTCACCTTCAGAATGTTTGTTTTGTGCTCATTCAAGGGGTGTCAGAGGGGCGTCTTGAACCCGTTCTTCAGCATGTCTTGTCCTCCAGTCTGTCCAGAGCCACTCAAACAGTCGAAGCTCAATTACAATAGTACTGGAAGTGGGAGGGAAATCCATGTTCATTTTCTCCATCCTCCCTTCAGCTTAAACAAATGGTTCTATTAGCGCACGCGCACCCTCCGACGTGGTCATTCATACCCATTAAACCTGTGTCTTATCACCCAGAAAAGGCCCTCACATCTCCACACAAAACAATCGGCAGTAATCAGGTCTTTAGAAGAGTGTGTGAGATGTGCCGTGTGTGTGCCGAGAGAGAGAGAGAGAGAGAGAGAGAGAGAGAAAAAAATGATTAATAGGGAAAGTTGAGTGGCCGGCTAATAAAGATTTGTCTTAATCAGAAGTGATTTGTCAGAGCAGAAGCGCAGCAGGGTCAGGCCTAAACCAATGAATAAAACAGAGCCCAGCGGAGTGAAAAAGGGCAGTGAAATAGGGCCTGATTACCCAGCGCTCGCTCTCACCCAGACAGGCCACGGCCCTGTATCGTATCTCTCACATTTGTTCCTCTGAAGCCATTATATTCTCTTCCTTCCCTTATTGTTCTGTTCATCCTCTGTCTGTCTGGCCTGTTAAACCCTAACTCATGACTCTGTAACTGTTTCAGCTGAGTCCACACTCAAGTTTAGCTTTGGGTTGTTTCTTTTACCTTCGTACCTTATAGAATAGTTCTGGGAAACACAAAATGAGAATTATTTTAAGAATCTTTACACAAAGCTCGGCTCTATACAATCAGCATGTCTGTTGTATTGTTGAAGTTGTCAATATGATGTGTCCAATATACTCTATATGAAGCCACGTGATACAATAGCTTTGTGTGAGGAACAGACCAGAATTGTATAGGTTTTTATGGAGCTTTTACCCATGATTGGCGTTCACATTTAGCTTATTTTCGGGGGTCATTATGTGTTGTCATTGTTTAAAAAAGACATGCTTGAAGATTCTCCAGAACGTTATATTGCTTGTTCCACAGAATATAAAAAGTCAAACGGCTTTGGAACGGCATGAGGGTGCGTGCCATAAATAATGACAAAATTTTCATTTTTTGGGTGAGCTACATCCTTTCAAAGGATGTTTGTTCAACACAGAAGACATTTGATTTTGGAGGACTCAGCGGCTGAATAGTGTAAACAAATAACCAGAATAATAAAAGTGCCATCAGCACTTTGCTCCCAGACAGGGGAATAACTTATCTGAAATAGAGGGAAAGAAACTGTGTTTCTGCGTTGATCTTTGTGTGTGTGGGATAGTCAGTGTTGGACCTTCCTTTACTCTTCCCCTGGGCACTTTTGCTCTCATTTGGCTGTCTGTGGATTGTGTCCAGATAGAACTCTGTGTGGTAACCTTCAAAAGTGGCTGCAGCACAATAATAAAAAGCAGTCCGGAGTCGGGGACTGAGCTTGTGTCAGGGCATGTACCCTTTCAGCTCTGGGGACAGACAGAGGCCTTCAGACAACTCAGAAAAGACTTGCACTCAAACAGCTGCTGTAAAATTGATGATGTGTCCAATTATATGTGTCTGCTGAGGAGAGGTGGATGGACTGATAGAACGATGAGGAAACGGAGAGGTGGAAACGTCTCTTCCCCGGTGTCTTCTGCCTCCATCTTGCTGCAAACGGCTGGCGGGAAGGAAACGAGTGACATTCGGACCTCCGAGATGTCCTGAGTGATTTGATGTTCCTGTAGGCCAGGCTCAAAGGCGGACAGGCACGGCAAGTCACATAGAAAGGAAAGACAGTCAGACAGCAAGATGAAAGAAACTTTGACTGCACTAACACAATGTTTCTGGAGTGTGGAATCATGGGAAAGTAGTGAAGTGGAAGGAAAACACTCAAAAAAAAGCGAGATGAAAAGAAATTTAAATAGAAAAGTGTATCAGCAAGAAGGATTGTGGGTAAGGCCAAACAATATGCAATTAATCACTCATTGAGTTTTAAAAGTTTCTGAATATGAACTTATTACTAGCTACATTTATGTTTATGCATTTGACAGACATTTTTTCCAGCGCAGACAAGCTATATATTTTATCAGTATGTATTTTCCATGGGAATCGAACCCACAATCTTTGGGTTGTTAATGCAATGCTCTACCAACTGAGCTGCAGGAACTCTAACTGAACTTAACTGTACAAACTGCAAAGGTACGTTTCAATACATAATTCTATACTTTAATTTATTCTATAATCTCTCTTTGACATCATCACTTCTTACAAAGTCATCACCCCAAAATAATTTTGCATGCTTTAAATCTAGTGTGACCTCTAAAGGATCAGTTTCAATCTATCTTGATGTGTACGGTATAAAACCACAGTGTGTTTACAAACGATTGTATCGGTTTACTCTAAAGCATAGCATTTAGAGCAAAGGTCTCGTTCGTAAGTGGTGGTCAGCAAGCAGTGAAGAGAACCGCATTAATAAACAGCCCATCGGTAATGATCGCGCTGTTATAGATTTCAGTAATATCCTTGTTAAATGGGCCTTAGGGATGTGGATCTTTAACTAGAGCAGGCCTGTGGAAAAGCTTGGCGTCAGGGTCATTTAAATTGTTAATAGGGCCTTAAACGGGGGAAGAATATTTTATATCATTAACGCATGAAGCTGTAAATGTAAGCATGGAGTTTAGTTATTTATTTAGTTATTCGTTTTCCTCTCGAACGCACGTGTTTTTTTCACAGCTACACTTGCAATTTACGGAATGTCAGCGTCCTCATTAAACTGTGTGATAATTAATTAGCACCTCGTTAAGTAGACATGTGTCCAAAGTGAAACGTACAATAGAATAACTGACCATAATTCACGCCAAGCTTGAAAAATGACTTTTTGTGCATGATAATGACCTCGGGGAACTAAATTTAATGTGTTTTACTATTGATGTTTCAGCTTGATTATATGTATTAGTTACGCCTGTGCTGATTTTTTAACAAATCTGGCATGTCTGTAGTACTACTGTTAAAAATGTCCACAAGCAATTTTTTTTTTGCTATTCTAACAACTTTTCTTTCATCGCGATGAGGAGGAAAGGAAATCATGATTTTTCCCCTTCTTAGAGTGCGTTTGTTTTTCTCCAGCCAAACTCAGCGCCTGGCTGCCTCAGTTTTTCTCTGCTCGAACCTCTGCCACACTCCTGTCCAACTCTCATTACTCTACAAATATACGGACGGAGAACAGCGACTGAAATATCCGATTATTAGTGAAACATTATAAATGGAGAGAAACCGATATATCAGAGTTACACAAGTGAGGAAAAGGGCTGTGGAATTGTGGGTTGGTACAGTTCCTGGATATGTGGTTGTACACATTGCTAATCGTCCAATAATGTGTGTGTGTGTGAGAAAAAATGTGTGTGTGTGTGCTTCTGGAGCTTGTTCTTAATGGCAACATCAATTTGTGGTCCCACAACTAAGAGAAATATTTATCTTTGAGCTCATGCACAGGGGAAACTGAAATTGGAGTCCATAATGTGTTTTACAGTGTGTTGGCCACAGGAACATTACATGATACAGAGTTTGGTTTAACAGCTTTTATTCCATGTTTTCAGTGGCACAGGAAGATACCGATTTTATGCAGTCCGTCAGCCAGCGCTCCTGTTTCTTGATTTAACGGAAACTCTCCTATGTACCTGCCTTATTTTCCTCCTCAAGTTTCTTTTGAATTCATTTGCATTTCCTTAGCTTGCATTAGCCCTGGTTTTAACCCGAGTGAGTGCTGACAATCACAGCTGATGGAGACAGCTGAACGACCAATTCTGAAATAGGAGACCTTGACTCTGAATGTCTCGGTACGGAGAAAGCAGTTACAATTCAGCTCAGTTATCTGAGAAATATACCAATCAGAGGTTTCCATCATACTGTCTTTGCTCAGCAACATTGTGTTTTTATTTCCGAAAGCATGTGTTTATTTATATCTCATTGCTGGCCGGGCATAAAACGGAGGGCGTTGACAGGATTGTTTCGCTTGCGTTTGGTCCCCTTCATGCCAACGGTCTCATCTATCATCTGAAGTGATATATGAGCAAGCACGTCCTGTCTTTATATCCCAGCATGTGTATCGCGAAGCACGCTGCATTGTTGCCATTGTGGCTGTGTCACATTCATTTGTTTAAAGTCCCCTTTCGCCCTGGACAGAGACAGATAGCGGTGCTTAATTTTCTTTACACAAGATTTCCACTCCGGCGCGGGCGGCGGTACGAACCGACCGCGGTTATGATGGTTATTAATATCTGTATTCAGTCTTTTAATCTGGCCTATCTGTCACATTGCGGTGTGACTGCTCTATCTAATCTGAGTATCCTTCAATCTGTCTCCGCTCTGATTGGAAATTAATGAAGGCAAGAGACGCGTGTGTTTAGCCACGGGCCCGTGCGTCTCGCGTCTTGTCTCTCTGTTCTGTTCTGACAGCGCGCAGATGTAGCCCATTTCTCTGTTCCTGGAGCATTACGCCGCACGCTGACTCTCTTTCAGAGCTGCACCTGTGTAGTGTAATCCAGTCATGAGTGTGTTGTTTACTCCTGATTGTTTGGTGCATTTGAAAGCAGAGCTTTGATCCATGCAAAGATTTTTTACTTCTCTTTTTATTTACCCTCCTCCTCTTCAAACTGCTAATGTGGTTTCTACTTATAGTGGAGAGTTTTTTTTGTTTGCAGCAGGAAGGGAGGGTGCGATTTTTGTTTTGTTTATTGTCTTGTTTTTTTAGCCTTTGGGATATGCACATGACAGTGACCACGGATGAGCTTGTCAGACGGCATGTTAAAGATGTCTAAGTGTGTGCGTGTAAATGGGTTTACATCATGACAGATGAGATGCGTTTGTAAGCAAGCAGCTGAATATTGCATGCGCTGATCGGGCTCGGTCTGATGCGACATGCTGGGATATGCAAAAACATTTCAGAACTGCATGTTGGTGAGTTTGAGCTGTAGTTCAAGATCCCCACACATCAGGATTGTGCTGTAACAGGATATATACCTTTTCTGATGGATATAAATAAGTTGTGCCCATGTAAAACTCTCCTCTGTGATGCTAGGGTGTTGCCAGGGCATTGCTAGGGTGTTCTGTGTGGTTGATGGGTGGTTGCAGTTATATACTGGAATATTAATTACAAAAAGAAACTTCTTTTGAAGATTCTATAATATTATGGTCCTTTCTTTTTGGGTTTCCTGATTTTTTGGTTTGTTTTACCATCTACCAGGTAAAAAGTCAAACTGCTTAATAACAATAAACCCCCTTCTACAACAAGCTACAGATTTGGGTTATCATTCATGAACATGGTATAAACTTTATCGTATAGTGACATACTAAAGTTCAATTGTTAAAATCCCTAACCGTAAATCATAATCCTAAAATTCCCCAGTTACCTTTGGAATGGACTGCTCGCACTGCTAGGGTGGGCCATGGCCATAACAAGGATGTGCTGGTATATTCAACCTGTTTTTCGTCTTATCTTCCTCTGCAGAGCAAGTGGGACAGGAGATCCTCGCCAACCTTCACAGCGACCGTGAGAAGATACAGAGGTCCCGAGATCGGGTGAGCTTGCATCTACAGCTTTCCTGTAGCTCAGTGGTTAGAGCATGGCGTTAACGACGCCAAGGTCATGGGTTCGATCCCAGGGATTGCACATACTTAGAAACAATGTAATGCAATGTAAGTTGCTTTGGATAAAAGCGTCTGCCAAATGCATAAATGTAAATATACAAACACACTTAGACTTCTGGGGCAATCCTACAAACAAATACTGAGCAATTACACAGGCCTTACAAAAACCTGATCAGATCCTGGCTCTTAGGATGACACAAAGATCCCTAGATCAGACACTTGACAGGAAAACAGAAGCACACTGAAGTGTGACACCAGCTCGTACCCTGAACACTATGATCCCACGCTCCCTAATGTTTTCTGCGCATTAGCCTAGCTGTGCCGCTAGAATGATTGATTGAATGTACAGCATGCATAAAACGAAAGCTTGACACACAGCACAGTATCAATAAGAAGTCTTTGTAGTTGTCACGGCTCATGCAGTGAAGTCACACGTGATGTAAGACTGTCTAAACAGACAGAGCTGGACATCACAAACACTTCTGGACAGAACAAGCGTTTGTTCTTGAGGCTTCTGTCTGCTGTAATGCTATATGTTCTTCCGGAGTTCCGTGTCTGACTGGAAGGATGCAGAAAGATGTTTGTAGACTCCAGACTGTGTGTAGATTGGTTTACACTAGGTATGCACTTCATAAAACTGTATAGTTAGTGGCCCTAATAAGTGTTTATTAGTATAGTTTCTTTGCAGATGCTATGGCCTAATATAGCATATATAAAATATATATATATATGCTATATTTGGTAACTCTTATTTTGAAGAATAGTCTCTTTCACACAGTAATCTTGTTATTTTACCTGCTAACTATCAGAATGACTTTACCCCTTAAATACACAAATGTGCCATTCACACATGATCTCTTGACGGTAATTTGTCAGTAATTTTCCAGTAAGAACAGCATGTGTGAAAGCCTCTAATGTGCCTTTTGTTTTAGATTATAATACAACTTTGGCATTATAATAACTTTTTGTAAATGTTTAAATTAAATAATGTGCTTATTTTTACTTACATTACTATATTTTTAAGCATGACTTTAAGTGTCCAAATACTTTTTAGGTTTACTTTGTATGCAATATACATACAGCTTTTTTACCTGGCCATATCTATAGGCTTGCAGCCAAAGGGCAATATAGACATACGTATGCCATGCTAAGATGAGTCTGAAAGGTGATGATATACATCTTAGAGCGAACTGTTTGTGCAATCTTAAAGGTGAGCTTTTTTGAGTCTCTCACCCCCTGGTGCAAGTATCAAATATCTCCCCCCACATTCTCAACATTTTTTTATCTCAGCCCTTCCTCACGCCGACCTTGATTTCATTTGCTTCCCATAGCTTGTGTAATCGTTTCTACCTTTAAATATCTCACTCCATCGCTGCTGTTTCTGTTTGTCCCTGTCATAGTCTTGGCGTGCCTCTCTCTCTTTCTCTCCTGCTCTTTTTCTTCCTAGAAGACAGGTATAGAGAACTCAGTCAGGGGCCCCTCTGATGGCTCCTTATGAAGGATGCTTAAAGATCACAACATGCCAGTTGGGCAGGCAGCTCATTTCAAAGGAAATAAAACATTTCCTTTCAAAGGTCTGCTGTCTATGGAGAATAGCTCCCCTTCCCCGGAGCCCTGGCTGGCCCTCACACTTTAAAGACATTTTGCTGGGCAGGAAAAATGGAGAGAAGAAAAGAAGGGAAAGCATGATAAGAAGACATTAGATGGAAAGAGCTATAAACTGCTTTTCGTATGAAGGAAACGGCAGATAAAAGAGTTTTCGAGTGTCTCTCAACAATCAGTATGCTTGCCCGGTCCTGCTCACAAGCACACGCACACAAACACTACGCGCGTACTTTGCTAACGGTACAGCTATCGCTAATGATAAGGGTTAAGGATATGAATTTAATTTGACCGGTGATGCAGTATTACATTTTCATTTCAAACTAACTTGCCCTGCACTGTCTGTGGTACAAAAATAATAGCGCAAAACGTATGATTTGTTGAGGAGAGGTGTGCTGTTACTTTTAAACAATCTGACTTATGAAAAAGCAAGAGTTGTTCATTGAGGGAAGGACCGTAGTTATATTTAGTGACCAGAATGTCATATTGATGGGTTCTTTTGACTTTGGTCATCGATGGGTTCTTTTGACTTGATCAGTAAGCAAAAACCCATAACACCCTAGCAACTGCTTAGCAACATCCTAGCAATCACTCAGAACACCCTGTTAACCGCATGACTTAAACACTCATGACATGACATGCTAAAACACTTAAAACTTTCCAGCAACTACATAGAAACAACCTGCCAACCACCTACAGCACTCCTGCACTGTAAGTTTTTTCCCTTAGCACCACTCATATTTTCTTCAGAAACTCTTGTTTGGGTAATATTTCTGGTTAAATGATCATGTTGTTTGCGTATGTTTCTTTATTTAGGCTTAGGTTTACATGACTGCGGTTGTTGTAACTATCAAGATGGTGAAATACAGGAATGTAGCCTAGCTACTGGGAATCATCGTACCAAGGCCATTGACTAGTCTATAATCTGAATCTGCTCTAGATCCGCTCCACTGGTAATCTCATTTTTTGTGGCTCTCATTTTGTGATCCCGATTGGCAGAGAGCTCCATCATGTTTTTTCGTACCGCTGTACCTCTGACCCGCTGACACCGAGAGCAAAGGAGAAAGGGATTGTGGGAAAAGCCAAGGGAGCTCTCATGGGAGGGATCTGCCGTTGAGAGAGACATCAGGCAGCTCTCAGGCTGCTGGTGGTGCCAGAACCCAAACCTGCCTAAAACCACATCTGTCCCTGAACTGCCCGCTAACACACACACACACACGCACACACGCATATGTACGTCCCTGCTGACTGCGAGGAAAGACACAGAGGCTTTCTTGAAGCCAGCCAGAATCACATCTCTGACTGCTGCCAGAACTCTGGCTTCAATTCCATAGCAGTGTCAGCATTCCAAAACACACACACACACACACACACACACATTCATGTATGCACACACACACACACCATCTCCATATGGATGGCTTTTACTTATGTGTTCCCCTACGTGAGCCATCAAACAGATTTAAAACATGTACGTGTTTAAAAGAGAAGGAAATCGTATCGACAGACAAGAAATGAAATATGTGCTAGGTCGAGGCAGTTAATTTTAGGATCTTAGAGCACACGTGATATTTAATTGGACACGAATGAACTTGAGGCTGTCAGTGAAAATGTGTTAAGTTACCTATTTTTAAAATCAATGTATCATTGGGTTGTCTGAACGGTGAGTTAACAACTCAGTCTTATGGAAGATGAAAATACCTAACCAATATTGCACAAAACTATCATAACTCACACTTGGGATTGTGCTTGGAAACAGGAACATCAGTCTGTAAGGTCTAACAGTAATTGTGTTGAATTTCTAGTTAAAGGTCGTCCTACATATACATTTAGAGGCGTGACTTCTCTGGGTTTTTACCATGTTGAGAATATGCAGAATGTCGGCATATTCTGATCCTCTCTGAGAGATGTCCCACGTCATTTCCTTTAAGGCAGTGGCACTAAAAATAGTAAAGCTAAATATAGATGTTCAATATCGTTCTTATGCTAAGTTAATGTAATTGTATTTTCTCTAAAAGCACAAAGTTAACATGATCTTTCTCATTGCTTTGTTTTTTTTATTAGTAATAAATGTTTCCTCTTTGTCTCTCTCTCTTCCCCACAGCTGAGAGAGACGGACGCAAACTTGGGCAGGAGTTCTCGGATCCTGACCGGCATGCTGAGAAGGTAAGAGGAAGGTAGGGAGCGTTTCAACTACCTCTCTATGGATGTGTTTGACAACGACCCCATACCATATACTGCATGATCACACAATCTTAGCTACGCACTGCTGTGGCACAGCATGAGGCACAGTCTGTTGTTTTATTTGTTTTTAGTAATTAGTAATTTTGTAAAATCCAATTAGCCCGTCTTCCCCACATTTTCTCACTATATTTACGCATGTCAGTATCAAACAAAGCGGAATTGCAAGACATGTTAGACCCCGACAGACTCTGTGCATCCTTTTTACATTTTATGTTGAGAAAAATGTTTGCAGAATTAATTTAGACAACTGTAACCCTAAGAGTTTTTACTCAATATAAATTTTTCTAGTTATGTTATGTCTAGCTCTAATTTTTAATTGTGTAGCGGTTGTTTCATTGTCATACATTTTCCAGTAATGTTGAACAACTGGTAAGGAAAGGTCATGGAAATTAATTGGTCAAAAACTGAGGAAACCTTGATTATGGTGAAATCTGTTTAATGGATCTTGGTACTATTTTATTTGTAGCCAAAACATTATATAGTTATATAAAAGCTATTTAGTTCCAGGTAAAATTATGTGAAAATGCGTACGAATTTTGTGGGTTCTTATTTTCAGAATTCTGTGGGCACAGATTCCGTGTAGGCCTGGTCATGATGCACTCGGCCTTTTTTAGCATTCATCTGCCCCCAAGCAGCCCTGCTGCTTCACCGACTGTTTCTCCCTTTATGTAGTATCGGCTTTAAACGGCCAAACTCATCATTCATATCAGCAAGCTGATGAGATATTGGCTTTTTCCCTGCGTGCAAGATGTAAGATAACCAAAGCCTCTTGCTCTATTCCACTTACCCTTGTTTTCTTTACCAGCCTCATTTCTCTCTCTGTCTCTTTCTGTCTCTCACACACACACACACAGAGAGAAAAAAGCTCACACATTCAATTCAGTTTAACGTCTGTCACATCTACGTTTTATAAAGTGCCTTTGCGCCCTTCCCTGAACCGTGACGACAAGGGTTTGTTTCTTTTTTCTCTTTTTGATTAAGAGTAATATGTAAATGACACCAGCTAAATTTGAAACCCCGGGGCCCGGAAGGAAGTGGCAATTGAAATAGATGCTTCAGTGGCCATACACAATCGGAACGTGTGCGGCGGGCGAGCGAGAGGGAGAGAGAGAGCGATATGCTGGGGACCCAGACTGTAACCAATATTTCTGCATATGTC
This sequence comes from Botia almorhae, assembly GCA_036877575.1. NCBI lineage: Eukaryota > Metazoa > Chordata > Actinopteri > Cypriniformes > Botiidae > Botia > Botia almorhae. The sequence continues at coordinate 20,745 of JAZGTJ010007241.1, forward strand.
TCCATTTTGTCAAGTCTCATTAGGGGGGCCGCGGCCGTGGTGTGTCACAGTAGCTGTCCAGAAATCATTCATCATCCGCTTCTCTCTCCCACCTCCTCCCGTTCCATCCCGTCCCGCCGCTGAGTAAATAACACACAGTTATTTCAATATTATCATATTAATGTTAAAGTTCAGCTGTCACCTAATGGGAAGACTAAATCAGACGTAGCATTTAAGAAATGTAGTGCTGCAGTGAGGGCCACCCAAATCAGGATTTATGAGTTTTT
>JAZGTJ010007242.1:5831-23241 GCA_036877575.1 Botia almorhae
TAATCTTAAGGAAAACAATAGGGCTCTTCACTTTAATAACTGAAAATGTGTACAATTTAACAGTTTAATCATGGAGGCATATTTAGAGACTATGCCATATAGGTCCTTAAAACATAGCTCCCAAAAAGAAAAGTTGCTTAGGAATAAAAATCTAATATTAAGATATGAAAGATATTAGGATAAGAAAAAAAGACTAAAACAGTGTTATCCTCATATTTTAACCATTGCTATATAATGCAACAAGGATGGCTAAAGTCAGCAGATTTTACTAATAGATCCATCAATCTCTGTGTAAAAATAAAATAATGATGCTGCCATCTTTCACAAGTCATTTTTCAACCCCACTAATAATTTCAGGTGAAAATTGTCTTTTTGACTCCCACTACAAATTAATGGATTACTCATGTAACTATTCATTAATGGCATTCAATAATAATTAAATAATAATTGAAGCCAATAATTTGGCTTTCATTACTTTTGTTTTTGTATTGCCTCTATAATTATTTTTTTAAATTTCAGCAGAGGACCTCTGGTTGACACGGAACATGACCCAAGAATAATACTAATAACTAGATAGGTACATTTTCTGAATAAAATGTGAGTGGTGCTTGCCGTGGCAAAACTATGGAAAATGTAAACCATGCTAGCATGATGCTAACATGATGAAAGTAAAAGTGATATTTGTCAGATATGGTAACCCATACCCGAAATGTGTCCTCTGCATTTAACCCATCACTGGTGAGGAGTGAAAACACACTGTGATTGATGATCGCATTTACATTTATGCATTTGGCAGACACTTTTATCCAAAGCGACTTACATTGCATTATACTATACATTGTTTCTGAGCACGTGCAATCGAACCCATAACCTTGGCATTATTAACGCCATGCTCTAACCACTGAGCTACAGGGAAGCTTGCAAGTCGTGAACACGCACATACCCGAAACAGTACATTACTGTGCCGGGGAGCAATTGGGAGTTAGGTGCCTTGCTCAAGGGCACTTCAGTTGCAACCCCCCAGTGCTGAAATCGCACCAGCGACCTTCTGATTACAAGTCCAACTCACTAACCAGTAGGCCACAACTGCCCCCAAAATATGGAGCGCTTCACGAATTAGCGTGTAATTTTTTTGACCAAATTAACTTTACAATTATTAACAAAAGAACACAAAAGCAAATGAAAAAGTAAAAGCACATTGCTACTTAATATGCATATGTCATGTCTCATGTGACCCCAGGTTTGGCTGCACATGGCTACTTAATATGCATGTGTCATGTCTCATGTCTCATGTGACCCTAGGTCTGGCTGCACATGGCTACTTAATATGCACCTTGCTGTCCCACCCTCTCAGTGGGTTCAAATTCTGGGATTTCTCCAGTTTGGGGCACCATGAGCACCTACAAGGTCACAAGGGGCCTCACTGGGCTCAGGGGCCCGCCATCCTGGGGTGCAGGGCCACGGGGCCCTCTGATGTGAGAGCCTTTTTAATTTGAGATGGGTCTGTAATACACTAGTTCCCTGGGATCAAGTTGTGGTTTTTAAAAAAAGGTTTGGATGTGTCTCTAATTCTGACAGAGAAGGCTACACAAAACATGACAAACAGTGCATGTAACAGTAACAGAATATGCCATGACTCAGCATGCTTGTTGATTTATACTTACCACAGTTGTTTGATGAACTCGAAATAGATAAAAAAATGCAGGAGAAAAACAGTAAGCTAACCAGCTAGAAAAAAAATCATATTTATTTAATCTTATTTATCTGTTTTATCTACATTAAACAGATAAAGCTTTCATGGAAATGCTGAAACAGTTAGTTCTAGGGTTGTGTTTTGGAGTTATTCCCAAATGAAACTTGCTGGCTCTGTATTTATGAATCCAATTGCTGAGGCTATTAGGCTATTAGGATGAGGCTATTTAGGAAAGGGTTGGGCAACCCTGATCTAAATGTGGTGATTTTTACAAAACATATCATGATAAATATTAATAACTCAGAGTAACTGGAATTGTGCTTAATTTGTTTGAAATAGAAATATGCTTTCAATTAGACAATTTAGAGCTAGTTTGTTTTGGAAGTAACTGTTTTAATCAAATTTAGAAGAGTCAAGAGTTTTGAACAGAAGGTAAATAATATTTGGGCTCTACACAGCAGCCTGGGGAAAGAATGAGAAAAAACATTTAGAAAATGGGAGAGGGAATTTCAAATGTATGTTCAGGAGTTGCAGCCTATGGATTTTGGACATTTTGGTGTCACTGCTTTTCACTGGTTATTCCATATTAAATGCTTATGTAAGAGACATACTGAGGATTCAGAGATCTCACTTCCCCCTGTGGCATGAGGAAGCTTACATTTAAGATGTATTATGTTTTTTTGGTGGTGTACTCATTATTTGACTATTTAATTATAATTTGATTGTTTTACTAGTATTCAGTACTAGTATCTTCAGCAAAAGCAAATTAACTGTTTTTTTCAGTTGGCACCATTATGGAGGCACCAGTGTTGGAGTTGCCAAAATAAGTACTGCAGTAGACAAAGCAAAAAAAAACAACATATTTATTGGCAGATATTTTTGCTATGCTTGTTTTAACTGTTGTTAAACAGTTTTGTGTTTTAACGAATGATACCATTTTGCCTGTGCACTACACCCGTCTATGTGGCGTAAATTTGAGGCCATGGGTAGATATATGAGATATGCCCGTGTAGATGTTAAGGGAAAATTCCACCACAGAATACAAATTATCTTAGAATTTACTTATAAACTCTTAAAATTTACTTATTATAATTTACTTATCCTTATGCTATCCCAGGTGTTGTCTTTCTTCATGTCATAACACCCCAGCTTCTTCCACTTTTATAATGGCATTGATCAGGGTTCAGTGTTTTGAATCTTCAAAAAGCGCATCCATTCATCATCAAAGTAACTCATATGACTGCATTGGGTTAATACGCCTTCTGTGAAATAATACGTTTGTGAGCTAAAAGATAACACATTGCTAAAATAACAGATTGTTATTTGATCTTATTTAGCGATCATTATGTCTTGTATCCATGTAAACAAAAAGATCAGAGTAAATTCAAATATGGCACATCAAAAAAATCTCATGTCAGGTCAATAATGCCACATCTCATTATGCCGCCATGTTGGGTGTACTCATCCATGCAAATGTTTACATTCAAACACAACGTATCCATAATTGAATATGCTAAAGACATCTTTTTTTCTTCCAGATGTATCGTTTTATATTTCAAAAGTCATATTAACCCACTGGAGTCATTTGGAGTACTGCAATGACAGATGAATGTTTTTTTGGAGCTTTTAAACCATGAACCCTGATCAATGCTATTATAAAGCTGGGATGATCCAGGGTATTATTTAAAATAATTAAATAATTTATAAATGATAATTTTTTAAAAATAATAATAAATAAATATATATGTACCTGCTGACTATGTTTTGAACAGTACGCAAGGACAATATAATCCTGCATTCACACATCCTAAATAGTTTTTAAACATTCCAAATATTAAAAACTGAGCTTGAACATGTTCAAGCTCTTACATATTTTTTGTTAATGATATTTAATGTTCAAAATATTTATATCAAGACAAGGTCGCCTTATTTCGCCTTAGCAAATATACAGTATACTTATTTTATTCATTTTACAGTCTGTAAAACTCTTTAAAAGAGTTTGTTACTGAAGAGTTCATACTGAAGCAAGAAAGGAAGGAAGGAATGTTAATGGAAGTTAAGGAAGTTAATGTTTTTTTTAAATACTGAATATGCACATGGTTTGCATTACAGTTGTCTTTAGAAGTTTGTAACTCTGGGACTTGTAGCATATATTGTGGTTTGTCAAATGGGTGGATTAATAAACTCTGGAAAAAAATAATATGGCAAGAGAAAGTGCATATTAACATCTCTTCCTTGGAATCCAGGCACCCTAAAGCTATTAAGCTGTTTCTGCTGCCCTTTTCACTTTGTTCTTGGGAAATCATGCCGAAAGACTTAATTAGGCTGAATAATAGCCAAGCATGCACAGGCATAATCCCTTCCATTGACGCTGTGTGTTAATGGTTTTCTTGTCACTCACTGGACATAAAAGAAAGCATGTTTCCTTTCAGTACTCTGATGTGCTCTCTGCAGGCTCTCTCAGTGTTTCCATTTCTTCTTTTTTCTCTCTTCCCTACGTTTTAATTCGGATAAAGAGAATTATGATAAATCTAGTCTGGCACAAAAGTCTCAAATTAAAAAAAAAACTGTTTCAGAGAGCAAATGAAAACTTGTTTACACTAGAAAAATATACAATTTTAAAATAAAATATATATTTTTTTGTTTCCCAGGAAACAGAATAAATTTACTTGCAAACAGCAACCCAGCAACACCAGCAAGCAAAATTGTTTAACAACTTGTTTTCCGCACATACTGTATAATGCATTAACCTTAATTAATAAATTAATTAACATTAATTAATAAATGCATTAATTTCTTAAATCCATTGGTAATTTTTTTAATTGTGGAATTTTGTGAAATTTCATGTTTATTTGGTTAAAATTATTAACCGAATAAACTTATTTAAAAGTTAAAACTTATTTAAAACTTAACCAGTTAAAACTTATTTCAATGTTAGTCTGAAGTAGCTGAATATTATATTTTTTTAGATTTATTTATTTACTTGCACTACAGTAAAAAGAATTAGTGATGATATGTTCTTAATTGTAATGAAAACAATGTGAGAATGATAGGGAAAAAAACATAATTCAGTAAGTGGAGCTAGTAGAGTGGGCAGTTATGCATTTTCATTTTGGAGCGACAGCCAGAACCAACTTAGCAAGACCTTCTATAGGCAGAACTACTCCTACAACAGCCAAACTAAGTGAATACTGAAAATGGACTTCGAGCATGTTAATCTCTTGAAACTGAACCTCAGAGGGGTCTAGATTTTACACTCACTGGAAATAAATAGCCACTGACATCTCTTATTAGTAAACGTCATTCTAGTAGTTTTTAGGTACCAAATATAAAGCTTTTAAATTATAAATCCATAAATAGTTAATACAATAATAGGAATCTTTATAAATATTTCAGTGCATTTAGCGGGGGCATGTGTGTGTTTGTAAATGTGAGACTTATGTGAAGTACAGATAAGTGCGCGCACACACACACATACACACACAGCTGATTCTGAGTGTAGCTATATCTTACTTCAATACAATGCTTTGAGTGACTGTTATACAGAATGACTGTTATAGAATGACAGAAATTACAGAATGACTGTTATACAGTCTGTATTAACAGAAATCAGAAAAAAAACAGAAAAAATAACAAAATCCTTTGGAAAAAAAAAATACCACTGTAAAGCATGTTTGTCAGGCATGCTAAAATGTGATTTAAAAGACCATTTGTCTTTTACAGGGCAATGTTTGTGCTATTGTCATTTGTCATGCAAAATTAGTTTGCCCATATAACCTGTTTTCTTCATAGTCATTGGGATTTAGAAAATAAGCAGCGTCATTACTCACTGACATTGCACACTTTCCTGGTTAAATTAACTATATTTATCTAGGGATGCATGACAAACCCTGTCAAATTAACAAAGATGAGCTCCTGAATAGATCACTTTAGACATGAACAGGCCCCACAAGACTGTTTTCACCTACAGAGTGTTTTTCAGTTTGATGTTTCGCCAACTTTTCCTCCCACCAGGAATTAATTTTGCAAAACATTACTGCCACACAGTTGTCTTTTTCATCGGCTTGGCTGTAGAAAGTGGCACTAAAGGTGACAGTTCAATTTGCATGGAATGGATGGCTGCTATCAGCACTTTGCTGAGATGTTAATTTTTATATTGCTTGCCAGTGCTGTTATGAGTTTAACAGGACCTCCAAACCACAGTCATCTCCATTCTGTTTATATGGGAATGTCAGTCTTGTGTTGATCAGGAAAATTATCCAACATTATACCATAAAGAGACTGGTGAGCTATATATTCAATTTATCCCTTGTGGGATTAATATCTCTCTCTTTAAATTATTATTGCCACCCTCCTCTCTTGACATATGTCATTATGTGGTGCTAGTTATAGAATAAGGCAATAAAAACAGAACACCCCATAACAACCTTCATTGACTAGAGAGGTTTGCTATACTGTGCAAAAATAAGTTAAAATTTGAATCTAAATTGTTTGCTATATTAATAAGGAAGAGTCATGCTTTCAGATTTAATGTTGCTTTAATCTGCTTATGGTTTTGGTAGATATATGTAATTTGCCAACAGTTATTATGTAATATTGCCAACAATTTTAATTAGTTATTTTAGTAGATATCAGTCACATTATAGTCAGTTATTCGTGTTCTTATAATGATCTAACTCATCCAAACGACTAGAGGGAGCTCTCGTTTAAAGTTACCAAAAAGGCATGTCTATGCTGTAGGTGGGGTAGCATGCAAAGATGTTCGATGGGTCTCAAACAGAGAGACTCAAAAGAGTATTATGAGTACTTGTGAATGTTTATTTATGTGTGTATATATGCACGTAATAACAGCCATGAACTGAAAATGTAGGTAAAACATCTCTTGGTGTGAGCGCTGTGTGAATGTCATATCTAGTCATGCCCATGTAATTGGCCCAAGGCCCAAAGCAGTGCTTAATGTAAATCAGGTGCACCTGCAAGTAGAGCATGGCATTAACTTCTTTGTCTAAATATTTTGCTATGGAGGACCTATAGCAAACTACTCTGACTACTCTGCATACAGCCAAGAGGATAAAAAAAATTCTGAGGTAACTTGACAGCACCCGAAACTAATGTTCTCTTTTCCCATCCTGAGGGTCTTAAGTGAAAAAGAGGACCGTCTGTAGAGAGGATGCTACTTTACTTATGCACCAGAGGATCAGTGTGCCAAGCTAGGACTCCATAAAAATAACCATAAAACTGTTATTTTTATTGATTTAAGAACTGCAGAAATTAGATCAGAGTTAGATCAGAAATGCTGTTGGCTAATATTGTGTATCCATTGAGTCAATGTCTAAAATCTTTGCTAGGGTCGGCATCTTCTACTTATTTTTGGATCATTTGTACTACTGGAGCATTTCATCTTAAAATGCTGGATCCATACTGGAGCAGGCGTAAACTGAAGCTGATAAAAACAGAGAATAATTAGCGTAGCTGCTGTTCATAACGTTAACAACATAAGAAGATAATCATTCATTTTTTATCTTAGGTAAAACAGAAATGCAAGGTGATGAGATGCATTATGAGAATGCTTGGCTAAAGAGATATTTCAATCTAGATTTAAATGAGATTTGAGTGAGAGTGTGTCTGAGCCTCAAATAGCATTAGGGAGACTATTCCAGAGTTTAGGAGACAAGGTAACCAGTGTAGAGATGACAAAATTGGGGTTTATACGGTCATATTTCCTGGCTTTTTTGGCCAGGTGGAAGGGTAGCAAGGCCTGTTATATTGAATCAGGTTTCAAGTTGTTTTATCATGGTGTGGATAGGAATAGAAATGGGGTAGGAGTGATCCTGAAAGAGGAGTTTGTGAAGAATGTTCTGGAGGTGAAAAGAGTGTCAGACAGGCTGATGAGTCTGAAGTTAGAAATTGAAGGGTTGATGGTGAATGTTGTAAGTGGTTACGCCCCACAAGTAGGTTGTGAGTTAGAAGAGAAAGAAAAGTTCTGGCGTGAGTTAGATGGGGTAATGGGGAGTATTCCCAGAGGAGAGAGAGTAGTCGGTTGGTTAGGGGAACAGAGGTGATGAGGAAGTGTTGGGCAGGTTTGGAGTCAGGGAAAGGAACAGTGAAGGACAGATGATAGTAGACTTTGCTAAAAGGATGGAGATGGCTGTGATAAATACTTTTTCCAGAGAAGAGAGGAGCATTTAGTGACCTATAAGAGCGGAGGAAGGAGCACACAGGTAGATTACATCTTTTGTAGACGAAGCGACCTGAAAAAGATTAGTGACTGTAAAGTTGTGGTGGGAGAGAGTGTAGCCAGAAAGGGTAGACAATGTGGAGCAGGAAGTTCAAAAGATTAGTAAAAACGAAGTTAGGATGGCTTTGAAGAGGATGAAAAGAGGAAAGGCAGTTGGGCCTGATGAGATACCGGTGGAGGTGTGGAAATGTCAAGGAGAGGCAGCAGTGGAATTTCTTACTAGATTGTTTAACAGGATTTTAGTGAGTGAGAAGATGCCTGAGGAATGGAGGAGAAGTGTAATGGTGCCTATCTTTAAGAACAAGGGTGATGTGCAGGGTTGCAACAACTACAGAGGCATAAAGTTGCTAAATCATACAATGAAGGTATAGGAAAGAGTAGTGGAAGCTAGGTTAAGGAGGGTAGTAGGTATTTGTGAGCAGCAGTATGGCTTTATGCCCAGATATAGCACTACAGATGCAATCTTTGCTCTGAGAATGCTGATGGAGAAGTACAGAGATGGCCGTAGGGAGCTGCATTGTGTTTTTGTAGACCTGGAGAAACCAAGAGAAGAGCTGTGGTATTGTATGAGGAAGTCAGGAATAGCAGAGAAGTATGTCAGGGTGGTGCAGGATATGCATGAGGGAAGCAGGACAGTAGTGAGGTGTGCAGTAGGTCAGACAGTTCAAAGTGGAGGTGGGACTGCATCAGGGACTCCTCGAACTCCTAAGTTCGGGAAGAGCACGGTCATGTAATCCAACCAATCAGCACGCAACGACGCATATATATAGCTGTCCCTCACCTTCGTCATTTGACAGTCTCACAGCATTTGGCCCCACCCACTTGCCCGCCATGTCCGAAACTAAACCTTTCCGTCCGACGAAGAGACTTTACTTTCTACCGACGCTCTTCCACCTCAATCTCAAGCGATCCGTCTCCCCAAGGTGTTTCCGCTGAGCCTCCTTCATCCCAGGGGCGTAGAACCACCCACCCCACTCGTAAAGCTTCAAGACGCCGAGATCTACCCTCGCCACCGCCGGCGAGACACACTCCGTCTTCCTCCACGTCATCCGGCACTCCGCCTTACCTATCTATTCCTGGAATAGAGAAATGGACTATGAAGGCTGTTTATTCAATTTTCTCGTAGACTGATTAAAGCTCAACTGTATAACCTGTTCGTTTCTCTACCATTTTCAGGTCACTCTCCTCCTGCTTCGGCCTCGTCCGCTCGTCCAAACACGGCCCGCCGAACCCCAGCCTCGCACCCTGCAGCTTCCCCGGCTGCCTCTCTTGCTATGCTTGGACCTCTTCCAGCGCCCTGCCACAGCAACACACTCCCAACTCCAGGCTCACTTCCTAGCGTAAGGACGCCTCCGCTAGCGGCTCATGCTCAGACGCCACCTTTTTCTCCTTCCACTTCTTCTTCTCTTTTGCCTCTTCCTCCTTCCCTTTCGGGATCCATTTCCAGCATGAGCCTGCCTCCGCAAAAGGCCGCAGCCTCAGACCCTCTTCCTCTTATTAATCTTCCTCAAACGCGTTCTTCATTTAGTCTTTTCTCTACCTCTCTTTTGCCAACAGCATCGCATTCTGGCCTTTCCAGAATTCTGTATTGCGTTCGGTCTATATACTAGAGATCATTTGTTTTTCTCACAGAAGATGCAAACTAAATTATCTATAATTGCCGAGCTCGCCCTGTGTTATGGCGGCAGTCTTTTTTACACTTATTTTAAGATTTTCAGAGATTTTCAGCTAGATGCGCAGTCCGCATCGCCCAGTGTAATCAGCGTCCCTATTCGGACGCCCCGGACACTGATCTCCCAACAGCATATTCTTTAAGCAGTCATTACATTTTGTGCACTATTTGTAGATCTACTAACAATTCTACTACCTCTTGCCTTCAATTAATCAGTTCCCCCATGCCCGGAATCGAACTGTGTTAAATGTACTAACTACGTCCCGCAGCCCACTATCGCAGATCACTCTTTTAGAAATTTCAGAGGCAGACATGTCCCAATTTCATCTAACAGACAGGTCCGCAATATTTTTAATGTGGAGAAATGTATGCATAAATGATGCATAAATAAAAAAAATTCTCGCCTGGCTGGGAGCAATTATAAAGAGACATGGAGTTAGTTTCCATTGTTATGCTGATGATACTCAGCTATACATATTTCTAGGCCCCATGAGACTTATAATTTCACTAAACTGACGAATGCATAGCCGATATCAAAACTTGGATGGCTAGCAACTACCTACTATTAAATTCAGATAAAACAGAAGTTTTACTCATTGGGCAAAACCCCTCCACACGGAGCAACATAGAACACTGCTTTACTCTGGATGGATGCTCTATAAAGCCTGCTTCATTAGCCAAAAATCTGGGGTCATGTTTAAAAACAATTTCTTGTTTGAAAGCCATATTTCCAATGTTTGTAAAACTGCATTTTTTCAGCTTAAAAATATAGCAAAACTACGACACATGCTCTTGAAGCCAGATACTGAAAAATTAATTCATGCATTCATGACATCAAGACTTGATTACTGCAACGCCCTACTTGATGGCTGTCCTGCAAGACTAATCCAAAAACTCCAGATGGTTCAGAATGCAGCGGCAAGAGTTCTCAGGGGAACGAACAAGTACGACCATATAAGCCCAGTTTTGTCAACTCTACACTGGCTGCCTATCAAGCACTGTATACATTTTAAAATCTTGCTTATTACTTACAAGGACATGAATGGTTTAGCTCCACAATGCTAAGTGAGCTCCTCTCTTATTATAGTCCTTCACGTTCATTGCGATTGGAAGGTTCTGGCCAACTGTTAGTACCCAGAATTTCAAAAACAAGTGCTGGTGGTAGATCCTTCTCGTATTTGGCACCCAAATTTTGGAATAGTCTACCCAGTTTTTTTCGGGAGGCAGACACATTATGTAAATTTAAATCTAGATTAAAGACCCACCTTTTTAATCTAACATACACATAGTCATATGGATTTATCACTCAATTCCCTTAAGGGATTATTAGGCTGCATTAATAAGGTAAACCAGAACCAGGAACACTTCCCACAAGAACTGGTGTACTGGCTCCACACTAAAACTGTCTGTCTTTCTGAGATCTTTCCTGAGATCATCAGGATTTGACAGACTTCCTTAGTAAACCTACTGTTATATACATGTCTACTTTTAGCTTAGTTTTTTTTTTTGTTCCCTACTTAGTCACAGCAGTGTGATGTTATGGCTGCAATTAGTAACACTATGCCTCACTGTTTCTGTTGGCACAATTTCTCAGTGCCTGTCATCTTATCAAATATAATTGGAACCATCAGTTTTTTCATAAATAAGTAACTATAAATCATTATAATCAATCCTGTTTGTATCCAAGACAATTACAAATTGCAGCTTTAACATGCCAGAGGAGAACTGGCCCTCCCGGTCGAGCCTGGCTTCTCCCAAGGTTTTTCTCCATCTATACATCATTGGAGTTTTGGTTGGCTTGCTTGCTGGGAGACTGCTGACGTCTAACTTAGTTTAGGGTTTTGTAAATTGTAAACTTCTAACATTTTTATTGTATATATTTTATGTATGTATGTATTCTACTTTGCATGTTGTGTGTAGTTCCTGGTACTATTGCAAATCCTGTATAGCCCTGTCCCATAAGATGTTAACTATTATATGCCATCCCTATGTAAGCTAGAATGCATATCTTGCTCAATAATTTTGTAGTTTTATCGGTTTAATCAACCCTTTATTCATAAACATAATATAAACTTAGTCTATCTAATTAGTCTTATACATCTCACACATATTATTTGCAATAATTCCATTAACATGTCTGACATTTGTTCTGTGTTTTATTATTATTCTTTGTTTTWTTATGTAAAGCTGCTTTGAAGCAATGTAACATTGTAAAAAGCGCTATATAAATAAAATCGAAATGAATTATCCACATGGATGTTAAAATCAACAACAATTAGGACTTGATCTGTGGTCAATACTACTTATGATAAAATGACAGCAAATCCTTTGATAAAGTCTGTGTGCTTCCCTGGTGACCTATTTAGCCAGTAAAACTCGATTTATCATTTACACCAGATTAAGTTATATTGAGCACCATTACTTCAAAAGAATTGTATCTGTAAACAGATCTCTGGGTAAATTTAGAAATTTTCCTATAAAGTGCAGCAACACCTCCTGGGCCCCAGTCAGTCAAGTATTAGTAGTATTAATAGCAAGACTGTGCCAGAGATTTCTAGATAAAAGACCACCCAGAAGGGATGGAGGACATCTTTTTCAACAGGTCAGGTCCACCCCAAAAACTTTTCCAATTATCTTTGAAACCTATATTATTCTGTGAACACCATTTAGACATCCAGCCATTTAGTGATGACAGTCTGCTATGTATTTCATTACTATGATAAGCAGGGAATGGGCCAGAGCATATTACAGTGTCTGACTTAATCTTTTTAAACTTTTGTGATCTCCGACTGATGGAGACGTACATCATTTGTGTCGACGTTTATAATAATCTTAGCCAGCACATTTAAATCTGCTTTGATGTTAGGTGCTCCTGGTAAACTATGGTGGATGGTGCCTCTATTTTCAAGTTCTGTTAAATAGAATCTCTGAAAATGAGAGCACTTTTAGCAGATGTCTGGGTGCGCCGCTGAGTGGGGAGAACCTGTCTAATACTATGAGTGGAACTGGAGAGAATCTATAGTGGTGTTTTGTTCAAAATTTCCCTGCGGGGGATTTGCAATCAGAACCGAACAATGTATGGACCTAGTTGCATCTAAAGTTTGATTTAAAGCCCTATCACTCTTACTATCCTCACATAAAGTGTGTCTCTAATTCTGAATCCTTTTCTGTCAGCCTAACTATTTCTCTGCATTTATCACATGTGAAACCCTCTAACAGCACTGACAGAGAAGGCTGCACTAAATGTGACAAACAGTGCAGGTAACAATAGCAGTAGAAGATGCCAGGCTTCACCATGTTTGTTGATTTATTCAGACTTACCACAGTTGTTCGATTAACTTGATCTAGATGAGCGATAGCGGTAGATCCCCATGTAGAATCCATTATCTCATTATTACAGCCACATATACAGACAGGTGTGTGTTGGACCTTTTTCCTCCTGAAGTCAGTTACCAGTTCTTTTGTTTTTTTTTAAGTTGCAGATGATTAGCTTCACACTGCTCCACAAAGCTGTTGATTAGCTTTCTGTACAACAGCTGTCATGACACTAACGTTATTTTAGTATGATGTTAGCCTGTTTATCATAATGCTAGCATGACTTAGCATCATGCTAGCATGTTTTAGCATGACTTAGCAGCATGCTAGCATGTTTTAGCATGACTTAGCCTGTGCCTAGCATGATTTAACATGATGCCAACATGATGGTAACATGACACTAGCATGATGCTAGCATTATTTAGCATGATGGAACATGATGCAGTACGATAGATATACTGAAATATGACGTATCCATGATGCAGTTGGGTGCACTAGAGTGCTTTAAATGGTTGCTAGGGTGCTTTAAATTGTTGCTAGGGTGTGGCTAGGATGTTGCCAGGGTAAAACTAATAGACGGATGTGTGTCTGAATACTGTTGTTACAATTGTTTGGCTGTTGCTAAACTGAGTGATATAAGCCCACCTTCAGTCTCTACAGTATATACAGAATACTAAGAGTAATGTTTTGTCAATCAAACATACCTTAAAATTGTGCACTTTAAATCTAAATTCTGATCGCCCCGGGTTTGTATTGTTCTCTATGTTGTGTCAAATCACGCAGTCTGTTTGACAGTTCGCCACACGCTCTGTTGTCCGCGTCTACTCTGCCCTTCTCGTTCCGTCCCAGCTGTCTTCCATCTCTGTTATCTTCCACACCTGTTCGCCACTAATCACTTACCCTTTATATTTCCCACGTGTTTTCCTGTCGTTGTCAGATCATCTTGGTTCGCCCCGTTTCCTGACCTGAGTCCTGTAGTTTAACCGAGTTTCAGTCTAATCTCGTCTTGACTTTTGGTTTTTAGGCCGTGGTCCGTCTTGTGTTTTTTCATTTTGTTTTTGCAGTTCTCTCTTACGGCTGTCCCAAGTGCCATCCTGCCCTTCGTCCTGGACTCTGCCGCAGCCCGTCCACTTCCGCCTGCTCTCCACCCGGTCTCCGCATTTCCACCCAGCCATTCCCGTCAGCCGAATCTCCTGCACCCCTACTCCCAAGGTCCTGCTGCCATCATCCAGTTCCGCGTCTGCGTCTGAGCTAAAAATCTCCCTTCCCTTTGGACTGTGTTACATGTGTCTGGATTCATATCGTTCTTGTGCTTGCCTTCACTGTTTAATTAAAATAAACTCACTTGCATTTGGATCCCCTCTCTCGGTGTATCATTACAGGCAAGATATCCTTTAGTATTTATGGCTCAAGCTGTTTAACTCTCTCTGACAAACTATGACCTTTGACTCCCTTAGCACAAAGGTATCATAAAACATAAAAATGCAAACATAAAATTTGACCTGACCACTCAAATTATAAAATATTAATATAAGCTTAACTTTATGAAGCTTATATTTTAAGCATTTTACCATTTTTGAAGTACATGATCTGTTATGTACTTGATTATTGTTCATTTTAAACCAAAAATGAACAAGTATTGCAGCTTGCAGCAGTATGGCAGCTACTCTATAAAGCTTCTTTTCTTGCTTACTAGTACTGCTTGTACAGCAAACAATTTTGGTATTGGGTCACTATGTAATGTCCATGGTAAAATCTTGTTCTAAAAGAGAAACAATTGAGAAGCACTGGTTTGGACTGTCTATATCTGAGATGTTAAATCCTAGGCTGGAGGAATTCTTGGGCCACTTCCTTTATCAACAACAGAGGGTTTGCAAAGGCCAAACTCAGCACTCTTTCTGAGCAAAGTGCAGCTACAGCAGTCTTCTGTTAATGGGCTGGTGAAAACAGAGAGAAAAAAATACATTTAGTAGATTTTTGGCCAACATTTTTTCCTATCTGAGCCTCGTCAAAAGACCCCGAGAAAGATCCTGCTGGGGCAACATTTAAATCTTTAAGCAGATGAGAGAAAGAGAAGGTGGCCCAAACAAAGTCATGATTAATGTTTAAACAGAAAATAATGGAAAAAACAGTGTTTATAAAATGCAAAAAGGGACTGAATGTATTTTTATTACAAAGAAGGGGGCTAAATAATATATTAGGGTGATGTGTTTTACGGCTGGCTTAATATTGTGAATATTGAATACTAAAATATGTAGAGAAGGACTGAGGTGTGGTGAGTCTACAGAGCAACAGTGTAATGAAGTATTTTATGCATTATTTTATACAAATGGCAGATTAACTTACTGTCTTTTGTATGTGTCCACATTTCTATTTTTTATGTCGTTTTGCAGGAAACACATGATATGTGGCTTCTCATGTCTGCTAAGGGTTACATTTGTAGAAGACATCATTGCTACACATATGCATATTGCAGTGGCAACCACATCAGCAAAACAACTGAATGAGTTGAATCAAAATTCTGAATGAGTTCCATTTGTACATTATTGAACACTTCATTTTGACCTAAACAGTTCAGTGAAGTATCTTAGTCAGGGGAGTTCTGTACTTGTACACCACCTTGACTTTGGCAGACACAACCTGACCTTGACCTTTATGCAAATTAGTGTCTATTGTTTTGACTCTGGTTAAATATAAGTGAGAATAAGTGAAGATAACTGAGAATAAGACATTAGGTGAGGCACCAGGGTGCAGGATGCCCGAGGGACTCTATTCAATGCATTGAAACATTTCTGTGAATTGTGGAAGGTATTTCACTAAGGAATCGTTTTATTTGGTCATGCTACACATGACCTTTCCTGGTCTTCTCGCATAGGCATACTCGCTTCTTAATGTGATCTACATAAATTTTAACCTAATCTTCATTTTAATCTTCCAACTTTTTTGTCTCAGGGGTTGATTTGTTTAAGAAATATTTTAACCTTAAACTTTTAAGATAATGTCCCGAAACATCATGCCATTTTATGTGCCAAAAATGTTGTTATCTTATTTAAATGTTAGTGATTGCAAAGAAAATGTTTTTGCTCATATTTTATATGCTTAAATATACACGAAGACTATAGTCTGCTCTCTCTCTCTCTCTCTCTCTCTCTCTCTCTCTCTCTCTCTCTCTCTATATATATATATATATATATATATATATAGCAGTATATAGCAGTACATTCTTTAAAACTGACTGTCCTGACATAGCTGTTTCCAGTGCCAAGATACTTAAATTACATTTCTGAGGCAGTGGTTAAACAATTGTTCATTTATCATTTAGTAAATTGTTGATAACATCCTGTAAGGATTAAAACGTAACAAAGTTACATTTCTAATTACACATGGAGTAATATACAATAAAACCATCCCGGTTCAAGCTGACCAGCAATAAAATGTTTATGTGATAAGCTATGTATTACTCTTTAAGTTAGGACATTAAGTGGGATTAATTGTGGTTCATTGTCATCTGGTTGATCAATCTATTTATTGCACATAACTCTTTTACTCTAACAGCTCTTAGTTACATTCATAAGATGTTTTGGGTGTTCTCCCAATTGGGGTTATTTACACTAGAGGGAGCTATTTAATTATTTTGTCATTCTTTATAACAATCCAGAATGCAAAAATTGTGGTCTAGAGATAGATTATGATGGGAAATGTTATAAATGCTTTATTCTTTCTTTCTCTGTTGTTTTTTGTATTTTACCATCATAGACTGCCAAGTGACATAACTATGTATGGATTATATGAATATTATTAAATAATGTAAATGCTTACGTATTGCCAATTTATTTAATATTGCTGTGTAATTTATTAGTGATTTATATTTTAACATTCCACATTTTTCTTAAACATCCTTTTCACATCTAAATATAAAAATATAATATTTCCCTCAACTTTTAAAAAATATTTTTGGGTATTGTGAAGTCTCTTCACATCTCACATAAATATATTTAGACCACTATATATAAACAGCGGAGGACAGAAGGCTTGAAGTACCACAGGGTGACCAGCCGCAGCAGGCACCTTGGGTCTAGGGTGCAAAATAGCTTTAACAAAGCCAGAGATCCAAGCACGCGGGGTCTACACACTAGAGCCTATAGATCCCCTACCCTTTTGAGCGTTGTAAGAGCTAAGAGTAGAACCATCTTAAGAGTCAGAAACTTATCCAAGGCTGATTTTGGGGGCTCAAATGGAGCTGAAGATAACCCCTAAAGGTCCCAAGAAGGGACGTGTGTGTGACAGACGTGTGTGTGACAGAAAGGCCTCAGCAAACTGGCACCATGCAAAAAACCAGGAGAGACATTCAATTCAATTCAATTCAACTTTATTTATATAGCGCTTTTTACAAAAGGACATTGTTACAAAGCAGCTTTACATGTATGATAAATGTACACAGCACACGAAGACAGACATACAGACAAACACACAGACAGACAGACACACAGAC
>JAZGTJ010007243.1:0-23235 GCA_036877575.1 Botia almorhae
CAACTGGTTTCTTTGGCCCTTCATCCCATCGCAAACTTCACCATTCAAACGCTGATCGCGGCTTCCAGCGACTTCAAAGTGGTACGTCATGAACTGATGTGACATGTAACTTAGTGGAATAAGATGACAGTTATTGTTTATTTATTTCTGTTTCGTTATTTCTTCTTTCATCAACGCAGTTCCTGAAAATCTTCAATGAGTTGATGGAGGGTTTTGAGGCAGTGCTCGCCGCCAAGCACATGGGGGTTATAGTGCAGCTCACAGAGAGCTGTGTGCGGTGGGAGGAGAAGCAGGACGTTCTGATGCAGCGCCTCCTTCAGGTGCGGATGAGTAATGACAACAGTTTCTGTCTCACTATATAATTGAAGCTGCAATCCGTAAAAGATCAGTGTTCAAAACGGTCTCTTTAACGTACCCAGATTCGGAATGTTAGGATCATAATAATGATTTCCAGGGAAATGTCAGTTTGACTTGTGGTTACGTTGTGTCTGTAAACAGAAAGAAGGCTCGACTACTAAATCGCTTGTGATGATTCGTTCTCACAGCAGTTGTTCAAAATTGTAGAACTTAAGAAAATAACTACGCGAGTAAGAACTGAGGCAACAGTCACGCGTTGCAGCTTCAAATGAAAGGTGCGCTCAGTAATTTGTTTTGTTGGCCAGTATGTCAGTGGTTAAAGAGATAAAGAAACGGGTATTGTGGAACTCTCCTCCTGGAATTCACATGGGTGAATCTGGACCAACAAACTCCTTTTCGGTTTGTCCTTGAGTGGAGAATGTGGAGGCAGATTACTCTCAGAACCGAGGGCATGTTCAAGACGTGAATGCATTCTTTTGAAGATAGTTTACATAGCACTTATTTCAGAGGGTTTGAAAGCAATCTTTGTCCCTTCTGCAGATTTAACAACAGCATCATCATAAATTATACATTGACAGTAATAGTCGTTAGATATGCATAACCATTATAATTTCCCTTTAAAGTATATTTAATGTCAACATTTTGACCCTTACCTAGAATAAAATATCTTCTGGTTGGCGGCTGGTGTAATTTGAATCTTCATCTTGTGTACGTCATTTTAGGATTTTTTTGTACCATTTGTTGGATATGTTTGATAAAATTGTTAAAATAGAATGACAGAATGATTTTACGTTTATTCATTTAGTAGATTCTGTAATCCCAATGTCGTCACTTACAGAACAGGAGAGAATTTAGCATTTTGCCTAAGAGCCAATAAGGCTAGTCTCTACCCCCACCTAATTTTAGTCATATTTCAGTCCTTTCTTGTGAGTTTGTTAATGAGTTTGATCAATTTAACCAGCTGATATAAACCGAGATATTATTTCCCATCAGGTTTTTCACTGCAGCGAACGTGAACGCCAAACTTCCTGTCTGCCTTTGTTTCTTTCCTTACAAACATATGAGGTGTATTACAACACAGAGACAGCAGGGGGAGACGCAGACACACAGGTACACAGCGTTATCTTCTCATTATCTCAGTAGTGTTGTTATCTAATAATAATCTGCGTTATCTTTTCAGTTTTTCATTCATTATTTGATTGCCCTACAAAAAGCAATGCAAACCTGCATTTAAATGCAAAATAATAGATGAATGTGTATTTATCTGTGTCCTGTGCATTGAGATCATACAACAACGATGTAGCATTTAGCATCGTTTGCCATTTCACATACCGTTTAGTAATCAATGTATACAATTTATACTGAATAGTATTTATTAGTATTACGTGTGTAAGCTTGTCTCTGTCTGTGAACAGCGTCCTTTGTCTATATGTTATCATGGTTCTCGCATGGTTCAAGCTCTTGCCAACTTTAAAGACAAGTCGATATTGATGACCAGCCTCCGCAAGTTGAGCTCCGCCAACCTGCTATTGCTCGGGACCGATAGCAAGGGCAGCCACGCGCTGCAGGCGCTAGTCACATCTGCAAGCAATAAGTGCCAAGAAAAACTCTCAACAAAGCTGAAGGTAAATCATGTCTAAACACTTTAGTGGTCAAAATATAGAAATGAGGACGAATTTCACATGAAATATTTGTCACAGGGGCTGTACGTTCAGTTCGCCTGCTCAAAAGTCGGCAGTCGTATGCTAGAGGCTGTGTGGAACAGCGCCACCATCAGTCATAAGCAAATCATTGCACAACATCTAGGTGAGCTGACTTTTCCATATTTTAATTTAGCATATTTTAATTTAGCTTTTATCTTAAGGGTGAATGATTCAGGCCACCAGCAATTAGGGTTAGTGTGCAATTCCTGTTATTTTATACGGAAAGTTAAGATGGACACAGTTCAAATTCGTTTATCGCTTGTACCTGCACCCGTTAGTTTTAGTTGTGTGACTTTTTTGTTACCCTACTTATTTAAACAATCTTGTATGTGGTTGAAGATTTGAAATGAGTTTGAATTTTAGGCCCAATTGTTATAACGCAATATGCGTAAAGCGTTCTTTCCATTTTATTTACATCATGTTTTCAAAAGTTGTTCATTTTGTTGCAGTATGTAAAGACATTAGCATTGTTGTGTTTGTGTAAACGATCAGCTTCATGAGAGGTTCTGATAAAAGTACTGTCTTCATCTCTCAGTGACCAGTGAGAAGCAGATCAGAACCGATCAGTTTGGACGTCACGTTTGGGCCAAGTTTGGTCTGACACGATTCAAGAATCTCAGTGTCGCCTGGCTGGAGTTTCAAGCGGAAGACATAAAGAAGAGGGAGATGTTCAAAGACATTCTGGAGTAGATTTGAGTTTGTTAACTCAGAGACTCTACGCGAATGATTCATTGTATTAATACTCATTAAATTCCATTTAAATGGCCTTTTTCTAAATAAAAACATAAGCCCGCATCAATACCGAAAAAGTTTAAGGGGACTTCTGCTGTTTGCAGTCGTTTGTCCCACCAGGTGAAGGTCAGGCACTCGGGCAGTGGATGGAGAGAGGGGAAAAGATAGGAGCCCAGCTGTGGTTTCCTTCTATCTGCGTGGGAGCCGCAGTGAGGAGGACCATCGGAATCTGTTCACCAGGGCGACGTGACATTCAGCTGCAAAATTCTCCTGACGAAGTCAAAACCAAAGAACTGATAGAGCCCAATACAAGGACCTGGGAACTTTACGCTTATGTAGAATTTGCAGTTTGATTTTTTACAGTTGTTGTCAGATGCAGAGATTTTCGAGGGTTGTGTGACCTTTTTAAAACTTTGTAATTTCAATTTGTTGACTGCAAAAATAAAACGACTGAAGAAGGATACTAAAGATGTCATGGTGTTGTTTTAAACGTTTTAGAATAAACGCGAACCCTAATAAGCATTTGAGTGATCTGTAGAAGATATTATATTGGTATTAGTTTACACTGATCAGATTTACCTATTTTGACGAGTCAGTAGGACTACACACTAAACGGCGCTAAACGACGCCTTAGCAACCGCATAGCAACGCCCTGCTACGGTGCGGCCCAACAATTAACTTAATGCAAAAGTTGCGTGTGTATTATACGTGTTACTTGGTCGGAGTCATCGAAATAACACGTTGATGGTCATCTGGTAGATTTTCTCATAGTTTAACTGGTTTCCTGAGGGCCCGATCTGTTCGTCCCTCATTAGTGAGCTGTTGATGGATAACGAGGCTAATTGTGCATCCGCAGCCGGACCCTGAGCTGTTCATCTGCCTCGGACCCGCAGCTGTGAGCCTTTATCTGTTCGACGCTTTTCTCCTGGACATTTCACAGCTGCTCTCTCTTGCTCTTTGCGACAATCCCACGTGATTTACTCATAACAACTTCTTTAAGATTTAAATAAAAAATATGTGACTCGATCATTATTTTGTGTAAAACGTAAGGGTGTTTGTTTACTACTTTAGACTTTTTACGTCAAAGGTCCTTTTACCCATAACAGCAAGATAACCTTATCTTATTTTTGTTTGAATATTTCAAAACAATACCAAAAGTATTATGTATTTTTGTCCTGTTGTCTTTGTTGTGCACGTTATTTAGAGTATTTCTTCCATTGCGTAAGAAATGATAAATATTCGTCATTCATGTTATTTTTAAGTCATTTACCTAGAATCACTCCTCTGTGTTTAAATTTGTGTTATCTTCATTAACCATTATACATAACCCATAACCGTAATTATTTTTGATGATTATATAATAATAATAAATAATTTTTAAAAGGAATCTGTTCAGGAAATTTTCTCGGTTCGATCTGTTGTATTTTGCAACTATATATTTTGACGCCCAAACTAGACGTTACCGATCTTATATCTTGTTTCTTATATTTAAATGTATAATAAAAATAATGTCGATATTGGTTATATTTTGACTGCTGTGTGCCTGTGTGTGTGAAACCACTGTTTAAAAAAAACACGCACAAAATAAATGATAAATAGTGTTAAACACAGCTGAAGTGTATTACAACTAGACAAAATGAATACATAAACACCCAAAGGGCAGTGGATGTCTACAGTGTGTACTTGAGGGGTGTTCACTGTATAGTGCTAATCTGTGGTGCTTTCTGTGGGGAAAGGTTCTGTGTGTCAAAAGAATATGTATCATTAAAACTCCTCCGCCCATTTTGTTTTGACTTTGGGGGATCAAGTCTTAATTAGGTGGGTCAGAAGCCCCCCACCCTGCTTGTTATAATTCACACCCTGCTTCTGTCTCATGTTTCGGTTAACCAGACTGTTTGTGTACAGCAGGGCGAGATCTCTCAGATCTGTTCCCTGCCAACTGTTCCAGCCAGAGGTATCTGCCTGCATCCCTTATCTGCAAGGTGTTTTGTATCCTGATTATGAGAACAAGTAGAACAGACAGCTGTCTAAAAGATAGACAGAGCTGTTGTTCAAACGCCTACAACTCCTCTGAAGGCTACGAAGCTTATACTACAGCACAGATTTATGCATAACAATAGTAAATACATGTGTGGGGACACTCCAAGCGAGCCCTAAGGAGTGCTTGTAGGTGTAGCTTGTAGGTGTAGTTTTGATCAATTAAATATTATTTTTAAGAAAAAGGTGGTTTTGCCGAAGTGAACGAGTCTTTAAGAAATGAAAATTATACAGAATATTTGGAGACAAATCGGAGACAAAAATGGAAGTTGTCTCTGTTACATCTGATTTACCGTTAAAGAGCCGCTATTTAACGTTCCCCTGAGAGTTATTATTTTTATATTTCAGTAAAGCACAAAACGAAGACGGCAACGTCAGGCAGTTCTGTCCGTCAAACGCAGGAGTTTAAGAAATGACTCCACATAATTTAAAACAGAAGTTCATCAGTTGTACGTGATGGAAGTATTTAGTGTAAAGAGCATGAAATGTCTCCCTGTGCACAAACACAAACTCCTCATTGACAGAAAAAGACCCACACGGGACCCTTGAAGGGTGTAAAACCCATCCATCCATTAAGCTGTCGGCATGTGGTCCACATCCGAAGGTCATTTCCTGTTAGGCGTGCTGGCGGCACACACTTGAGCTCGTACGCCGTGCCTGATGTGTGCTTCACTCACAGGAAGTCAGATATCTCACCGAGACGCTTGAATCCATGTCCAGGCTAAAAACCGAGGCCCCTCGTTCTTACAATGGAAGGATGCTCAGTGTTATTCCAGGTCTGAAAGGAGCTGTGGTACGCCTCCACGTCGCATGTTGAATTGAACTGATGACCGATGTTTGGAAGTTCATTTACAGGCCTGTGTGTGCGTGTTTCTTAACCGTATACTGGGGACAAATGCGTACCCAAAAGTTAGCGAAACCTGATGAAACTGAGCAAAACCACCTTTTGGGGACAACGAGAGTCCCCGAAAGACTCTCTCGCACCCAAAAGCATCCCTGCATCTGTGACATAATGTAAAGACAATCCAGTTTATAAATGACACATCCCCCCACCTGACCACATATATTGATTAGCTAATGTACTGATTGAACCGATTCGTTTTACATACACAAAATCAGAAAGATAAACAAACGTTTCAACTTTAAATTTAAGTAAATATGCTTCCTCAGAAAGTATAATCAAATTATCAACTAAATTATTTTAAACTGTCTTACTTTAATAGAGTTTAATGAGGAATAACTTATAAACAGTTTAAATCGCAAAAATTATTTTAATGACAAAGTACTGCAAAAAACATTTACTGACTTAATTACAGTTTTTTACAGTGTAGCACTGACACGAGCTCTGTGCGGTTTTATGTGTGCTGCACACATCAATTATTTGTTCATTGGCTGTGAGAAATACACAATCGCTGTTATTTTAGTCTTTAATTTTAAAAAATGATGGCGTACCCCCACCATCACCTCATTCCACGGTTTGAGAACCCCAGATATGGGAAAGAATAGCACACCTTAAAAGTCCATGCCATAAATGGTGCAGGACGAGTTATATTAAGTTTAATACTTGGGTTTCACATTTGAAAAAACCTAATAACACTTTATATATGAATGTGCCATTTAGGGAATATTAAATCTAACATGTTGCCACTATTTGCCCTGAAGTTTACACATGAAAGAACTTACATCAGCATCCCATAATGAAAACGCCATGGCACCACCTGAAGCGAAATATTCCCTCACTTCTGCTGAATCAAAACACCAGTATAGTTTTTCATCCCAGGAATTACACACTCGCTGACCTCATCATATACAAGAGTGAAAGTGTGTCTGAGCGGCCAATGCGAAGCTGGGAAGGATTTTACCGTGAGCTTTTGTGTTCTCCGAACCGGACGGAAATTTGATTAGTAACCTTAGTAACATGACAAAGAGGTCACAATATTCCTTATAACGAGATATGACAGCTAAACATACAGCAAAGATAAGGCACACGGAGACTCATAACAAACTCGTCAGAACCAAACTCTTGTGTTTACCCATTTTATTTTAATGTCCTATCGTTCCACTGGTAGATCTCAGTAAAGATGCCACAATCATCGATCAGTGATGGTTTCATCTCCAGGGAACGCACATACCGAGCAGGATCTATTTAAAGAGAAGTCTGTTTTGTTCAAGTTGTCTGTCTGAAGTCTTTAAGCCTTAGATTAGGCAATTTTTCCAAAAAGATTTGTTTTGTTATGCTTGTTAAATAACTCGCCACATCCTGATAGCAATCGCTAACTAAAGCGGTCTTAAGATATTTATAAAAATACATCTTCTGTGGAAGGTGCAGGAGAATGAAATGTTTATCCAATCATTGCATTTGGCCCGAATGCAATGATTGGATGTCCTGCTTGCCTGTCAAACTATGTGTGTGTTTTGAAGGAGGGGATCTTATGCTTTCAAAGCTAGATTGCTATTGCTAACCTCTCCGAATTCGCTCCTCCCACTTTAAATGTCTTGTATGATTATCATTTTTAGAAACTAATGTTTATTTTTTTAGTTTTTTTTTACAATAAATCATATAATATTTGATGTGTTCATCACCTGTCCGCTGCTCAACATCTTCACCAACACCAGAGCCTCAGGTTTAATTCTCATGGCCTGCACACACCCACAATGTCTTGCCTGTATACACATTAAGCTTGAAAAACAGTTTATGGCAAACGCATCAATGTCGATTTTTGTGGCTTGTATTCGGCTAACCCTGCACTTGTTTTACGCGTTTGCCTGTGTGTTGCGTATGAAGGATGCAAGTTTGTGTGTAGCTAATGCTCGGTTGTTCAGTGAGAGAACAGTGTCTCATTAACAAACATTAGAATCGTTCTATAACGCGATAAAGGCCGAAATAAATGAAAACAGTTCTGCAGGCGGCATGTGTTGACATCTGTGACAAGGCGTTTGATGTCACAGACTGACGGTGACCGTCATCGGAATGTGCTGTTGAGGAAAAAAATAAAACAACGTGCGGATCATTTGAGCTCCAGCTTGAGCCCATTATTCATGTCATCTTGATCCAATTTGATGAATTTCAGAGGCTTCGCCCAAAGAAAAGGCCATCCGGAGCAAACCTGGGTCACTTTGCTCAGGATTTCACCCTGTTTTTTGCGCTAACTCTTTTCTAACACAGGCACGTGAATGAGCTTATATAGACGGGTGATATGCGGTTATTGCATTTATTTGTGCAAATATCCAAGATTCCAGATCGCAAAGTTCAAGTGTGTCTCTTTCATGTTGACCCCTATGCAACTTTCTCTTCATATGATTTGTAAATTAATTCCAAGTCTTGGAGAATCTCATTCAAGGCCAAACAAGAAACAGGTTGTACTAGAGCGAACGTACTCACTTTAAACGAGGTGCTGATAAATCTAAAGCCATGGCAGAGGTTTGGAGCGCTAATGTGTCTCCTGAGATCTCAGCCAGTGTGGAGGAACAAGATTTGTCATTGATTCTCGTGAATGTGGGTTGGGTTGCATAATAAAGTGGTTACCAATTTGTTTTCTAAATTAAAATCCATTTACCTCCACCCTTGGTCAACCCAGGACCCCGTCCCAATTTCTTAAATCTAATTTACTTTTTTTGGCTGATTTCCTCACAGAAAAGGAGACTTTGATCCTCCTGCAGCTCACTGAGGTAATGGTGCTATTGTTGCCATGTAGCGTTTAGAGTTGACAAGCATTATGACGGGAAGTGGAGGGTTGTGCCCTCGTGCTCCGTCCAATCGCCACGGGCGGTTTAAAGCTCCGTCTTTCAGTCAACCTTCATTGAATCTGGCAGCAGTGAACTTTGAACCCCGTCATACGACTTCAGTGAGGTGAGAGGTGAAAGAGGAACACGGTTATAGATGCATAAAAGAGAGTTAGTGGCATGAAGACCGTTTCAAGCAAACGTCTCTTGATGTTATTGTCATACCTTGATATCTGATAAGATCATTGTTCTCTTTTGTGCCTCCAGCTGTGGAGGAGAAACAGTATCAATTGAAAATGTATAATGAACATAATAAACGTTCATCACCAACTGTAGTTGTGTCAGGTAAGATGCAATCCTAAAACTTCTTCCCAAAATTACATACAATTACAGTAACAGTGGACTAGAAATATTAGCACTAATTTCAGTTTCAGAGGTGTAACTTATTTTACATGAAAACAAATTATGCATAAAGCATGATCTCTTAATCTTGTTTCATTCTTTGTGGAGAAAATATATTTTCCATACTATCTACAATATATAGATGTCATATTACTTAATTGCTGTGATTTCTAATTTTCTCAAGCCTGAGTTTTTCCCCATTGCAGGTAAACATCAGTCGATCTGGATCTTCACAACCTCCCTGAACTTCATGTATCTGATCTACAGTATACATAATGTATATACGTGTGTGTGTACAGTATACAATATATGTATACTGTATGAGTATACATATATACTCATACAGTCCAAATATAGACTATATATATACAGTCTAAATATACATTTAGTTAATGCCATTTTTAAGCTATAGATATTAAGTGTTTTTTGCACTTTTGCAGGAAAAAATTTTGCTGTACGTAGGGAGGGTGTACTTTTTAAATAAAAGGTATATATACTAGCAAACATGTACACACACGACCGTGTGTGCATGAGTGTGTGTGTGTATGTGTGTGTAAAATCACACAGTCATCAGTTCAGCTCACTTAAAAATATCTGTTAGATTTCCTGTTTTCTTTTCAGATTTAATTTATTTAAACAATGATGCTATAACCATTTAAGACGTTCATTTAAAGCTTTAAGCTAAACATTCTGGATAAACGGACAAAGCCCATGAAGTATTTCAATTAACAGCAGCTTCATGCTAAACCGCGAATACAGATTATGAAGGGAAACGCTAGCAGGACGCGACATAGCCAGAAGATCAGACCTGAGCATCAAGAGCTGCACAAAGCAGGAAATACAAGTGTTTTTACAAGCTTTTCCGCATTGCAAATACAATAGCTGTCATGAACCGGCACATTCAATAAGAATTTCATCTGGAGCTCAGCCAAGATTTTTAAACAGGAAGTCGCATTACAACATGCCTGCAGGGCTTAAAATAGAGCTGCTGCTCATTTAAGAGACAAGTTATTGTATTTGTGTCACATGTAAGTGCATAATTGACGTGTCATTTTCTGTTATTTATCATGCAGCGGGACTATTGTGGCACACTTAAAAACACGACAATGAAAAATGAAATGAGATGCAGCGTATACATTTTTATGTAATTGCAAATGTAATAGTAAATAATAGCAGTAGTAAATAGTCGTAAAAAACAATAGTAAAAATAGTAAAAATAACCGTAGCAAACTGCAGCACATACTAGTAAATGCAATTTACATGTAATTTATATGTAATTTAAATATAAATAAAGTATATAGAAAAAAGTGTGTGTGTGTGTGTATATATAGATATATATATGTATATAAAGGCTCTTAAATGCCTTTACAGCAGAACTCAATTCCCGTTTCCACTGACAATGGAAATAGGAGCATCAGCTCACAAACCTCTTTAGAATAAATTCCTTCCTCTGGCTTTTAACACCTGCTTCTGGGAGTCACTCCGGGCTCTGGGGGGGGTGCAGTGGGGGGAGGGAATAGGAATAGGGGAAAATTCACTATCCTGCACTCGGAGCAACACCTGGGTGGGCCAGCGGTCCACAGCTGTTGAGAAGAGGGACACACTGATCCTTCACATTTCAGTTTAATCTGCTTAAACCCTGTTATGAAAACACATGGTGTACGGGGCGCTCACACTGCGCAAATGTTGTTTTCCCTAATTATCTCATAAACGAACCAATTAATCACACCGTCCACAATTACTGCTGGTGTTAACGTGATCTGAGACCGTCACCTATCACAAACATGTATTACAATACAGTGTGGGTGTCAGATAGTAATTCCAAGATATTCCAAGATTACGGTGGTATTTATGTGGTTATATCCGAACAGCGTGATATTGCCATGGAGCATTCCCAAGAAAACCACCATATTACCGTTGTGCGTGTTTTTGTACGTGTTGTACAATTTGTAACTTGTTTGGGTTACAAATGAACAAAATTCAGCTATTGAGGAAGTACATGACAGAGCAACACAATCTCCCTACTATACCTTGATTCCACAATCTATAATTTGAGCTGTCGAGTCTGACTCCGACATACGTTAAAAAAATGTACATACAGTAACCTGCAATTTTGTGCTTCAAACAGAGATGGCAGTAGAGAGGCGAATGTTACGGATTGCAGCTTTAAAAACGATGGTAATACTTTGTGATGCATTTTTTGTTAGTGACAGAAAGCGTTTCTAACCGGTGGATGATTTTCTCTTTGTTTTGCAAGTGACTCTGTTTATTTGATTTTCTGTTTTTTGCTCTACAGTGTTTGAAGGTGTTTCACACTCATTCACCTCCAAAATAGCTGCTTATCTGCCATCAAATCTGCTTTACCTGGTGGGGAAAGCCCAAAATGCCCACCTCAGAATCCAGACAAATCTGCCATCTGCAGGTCTGTCACGAATACCAGCATGTATGGACAGAGCTGAGGCACTGAACCCAGCAGTTCACACCCACCTCGAACCCTTATCACCTGCATCACATCCTCTTCTGCCCCCCCTCATCTGGAGCTGGGGAGGTGGGCTTGCCTCCATCAGAAAGGTATGAGTGCTTTTGTTCGTATGTTCACCTTTGTTCATTGATTCATACTGAAGTGCCTGTGAACTGGTCACAGCCAGGCAGCGCGTTGACTTGCGTTATGAAGATATTAGGGGAATTTTCTCAGTTCAAAGGAAGGTTGTTCCCTAACGAGTCGTCTCGCTGTCTAGTGCTTACCTAGGCACCTACCTTCATAAGTGACTGATATGAAATGTTCTATGGCAGTACACAGTGCTCCTCTTGTGAAGAGAGACTCTGAGCAAAGTTTGACACATTAGCCTGTTGTCAAGCTAATAATGCGGTACTCTAATAAGCATCAAATATTGTTTTTTTTTTAATTCCTGGAGAAAATTAACCATTCGAATTTCCACCCGATTGATCACTGGACACACACATAAGCACGCGACCTGTGAACGCCTGTCACATTTTCTGCATATATTTTGGAAGAAAAATTGTTGCAGTTATAATTTTTTTAAATTAGCATCATGGCCATACAACAACCAGTTACCATGACCCGCTTCCCGTTTTTTAATTGAGAAACTTAAAAAACTTTCCTGGTCGTCTTTCAAGCAATTACCTGCATCACATTACCACAACACTGACCATAACATAGCAAAGTGGCCCTTTACGGAGTTTCGGAAATAATTGTTCACAATCGTCAGTTTTTGTGCCGTGTTTGTGTTGTTGAACCCTTTTTTGAAGCCCTAAGTCTCTAGTCAGGTTGAGTCAGTTGGCGTTAATCTCCAGACAGCGATGACACCATCAGCTTTGATCGGCCCCTGACTGAGATAGTGCGGCCCATTTCTCCTGGTGCTCAGGGCAGAGTTAGCAGAGGGGCTGTGAGGCGCGGGGCAGGTATAGACAGGCCCGCGGGGGAGATTTAAGGGGTCCGTAAGCGAGCAGAGCTGAGCGAGAGACATTCCACTGGTTATCTTCTCTCAGTGGGATATTTATCTCTTCTCATCTCACTGTAAGACTCTCCTGCTGAAATCTCTCGGCTGCTTTCTTTGTTTATCTGTCTCAACACATTCAGAAACCTCTATTATATTATTTCTTCATGTTTGTTTAGGCCAATATCATTATAACTGTTGCTCTGATCATAAGAAAAGCCTCATTTGTGCTTCTAGTTTTCTAAAATGTTGGATTATTTGTGCACTTAAACAACTAATTGAGTCCCATAGACTTACATTGAAGGACATTTTAACTTGCTTCATTTAATGATCAACTTTGTCTCAAATTCTTTCCTAAAAATGCTTCGGATAAATACAAAAATATACAAATTAAACAATTGTTGAAATACATTACATGAAGATATGATTACAACATTATTTCATTCAATCAATATAGAATTAGTACTTAAAATAATCTGGTTTTGGATCAATTTAATGAGATCTGTTTGAGTTTGTATTTATATAAATCTTTACAAATATTCTCTTTTAAATACTCTCTCCTAAAACTCTAAGGGAGACATGTGATATTTCTCGGGAGAAATATCTGAGATAATGTAGGTTTCTCTTCATTGGAAACAGAAAGCACCGTGTTTTACAATCATTTTTAAAGGCGGCTCACTTAGTACCTTTCAGTGGTCGTTTAATCTCATGGCACTGATGTTACCTGGAGTGTTATTGCTCTGGGGAAAAGCCTGTCAGAGGATTGACAACACAACTTATGGTGTCAGAGTCTGATGTCTCAGAGCTATCCCAGCTAACAATTTTAGGTTGTAAGAATGTTTCTTTAATGTTTCCATTAATTAACAAAAACATTAAAAATTGTATTTTGAATGTTTTAGAAATGGTCAAAATATCTATTTTTTTAGATGTTGTATTAACCTTATTGCTTGGTTATAGGAACATTTTTCAAACATTATTTAATTCTGTAATGTTTTATACGATATAAATATACGTTAAAAAAACTTTCTGCTAATGTTCTACTACATCAAGACCATTTATGATAACTTTTAGAGAACGTTTAGAGAACTTCTAGGCCAACATTCTGTAATCCATGTAATAAAGAGGTTTCTCTGTGAGATCAGGTTAAATTAGCAATACAGGCTAACGTTGGTATTCTAGCGGTTTTGAATCCAATGACTTTGAGCTGCAGTGTATAATTTCTGAGCTTTTCATCTTCCTTCTGAGCTATTGGCGCGCTCCTGGAACGCCATAATATTTCCCCTGAACTTTTACTAACATAAATATAAATGTGAATGAGCCGCATTCATGAATCACGAGCAGAACAAATTTCTTGGCCATTACAAAGTCATTTGTTCGTCTTGCGGCCGGATGTACGCACGGCTCTGGATTGTTTCACTTACCGTAAAATGTTTCGTGCAACATAGTCGATTAGTATCTAAGTAGTTATTTGAGCGTTCGGCAAAAATCTTTGTCAGATCATTTAAACGTCTGTGTTGTGGGAACATATCACTGATGTGTTCTCAGCCACACAAAGACGCTCTTCCGCTTGTTAGCCGTGCATCTCACTGTTCTTCTCTTTGACACCTAAAGCCCCAACTGCACACCCTCATCTGCGCTGTCAGACAAACGGTTCTGCTTACCTGTTGTTAACAATGCTGAAACACACCTGCAGGGTGGGAGGTCAGGGGCCGGGGTCAGAGAGGGGCAGACATCGCAGAACTCTGCGCAGGTGCGAGCCGTTATTGAGACTCTGCCTTACCTGTCACTCACCTGCTGCCTTTGATTTGAGCAAGCTCTTCAGCCGTTTCCTGTACGGGCTTAAAATTCCAGCGGTGAAGCCTCGCTCGAAACGTTAAAAGGGAAACAGTGAGCCTGTTGAAATGATGTCGTGGCTTTCTGGAGATTAGCAGGAGTTTGTGCCGTTTTGACCTCGGTAATGGTTATGTGGCGTGCATGATGAAAATAGACAAACATACATTATTGATCGTGATTTATTGTGTTTGCATACACGAATGTCATTAATATTATTGACCAAACAAACCTGGAGTGTTAAACTGGGTGTGCTGTTATTTATTTTTAAATAATAGGATATTAAAAAGAGTTTGGGGGCAAATAAACCACCCCCCAAAACACCTTAACAACCATGACAACCACATAGCAACACCCTGGTGACCTGGTGATTTTTCAGAAGATGTAAAACTTCACAGAATAAATTAACCCACCCAAAATATTATTTCTCAGATGTTGTTCTGTCATGGCTTGGGAGATTTAATGGAGTTCTCAATTATTTTATTCAAGTAAACAAATAAAACAATTGTTGAAATATTTTAAGGATATGGACCTTTAAAATGAATGTAGATTGTATTCCTAAGACAAAACAAAACTGATTACATCTTTTGATTTCAGACTTTGGCAAATCTGAGCACCGTTTAAGACACTGTCGAGATCGCATTTGAAACTCTAAAGAAGGAACATTTAGATGACTGGGTTATTTTTTTCTCAAATATCTACTTGCCCTTCAATTACTCGTATTGCTGAGAAATAATCGAGGCCTTAAACAAACTTAATTGTGATTTATCTTTCCTGTGAATACATCATAACTAATGGCGTCACTCGGCTGCGGTGATTTATGTCACACAAGCTAATGGAGAATGACAGCACAGCTGAATCTATCGGCATCTGCCCGTCAGCACCCGATAAGACTTGTGTGGGAGCAGGGAAACATACAGCAACATGTTCCCTGATAGAGACAGAACAGAGAGAGCAGGTCTCAGTGTCCCACAGAGATAGAGCAGATCTTCACACCAGCTGCGCAGTCATCACAGTTCCTTTAAGGTCAAGAGTTATTTTTTTCATTTGTGCTGTCGTTAACCTCTATATTGTGACAACCTGCGCCGCTAACCCAGCTAGCTAGCAACATTCTCAGAGCTTTGGCTAACTTTGTCTAAAAGTTGTCAAAAATGTCTCAAAGTTATCAATAATGTTTTTGCAGTAACGTTATTAGAACAATATGTATCACATATATCAATTTTTTTTATTTTAACAGTATTTAAAAATGTTACAGAATTTAAAAATGTTCGAACAATGTTCTTAGCACCAGACAATAATGTTAATACAACATCTAAAAACTGGATGTTTTGAATGGTCCTAGAACTTTCAAAGTAACATTACCAAAGTAACATGTACATTACAAAATAATAATAATGTCAGGGAAAGTTTTTTATTTTTTTACTTTATTTAAAACTGTGTCACTATACAAAGACTTTATTTTAATTTATGCAAAATATCTGTTTTGTCTTTAGATTCTGACATGCTATGAACAGGGTTGGTTGCAGACACGCTGTTACATCTAAATACACAAACACAACTGTAGTTATGCGAACATCTTTCAAAAACTGTAAATTCTGTGGGGGGGTTTTCTTCTCGGCCCTCACCTGTTGTGTTTATTACGTGAAATGTAATTTTTCCTCATGTTTTGTTACATGGTAAGATGATAACATTTGTGTGTGTCATTTTGGGTTTTGTATTTTGCAAATACATCCTTATCTGTTTACAAGTAACTTGATATAGAAACAATGTCAATGTGTGTTTTGCTATAATTCCAAACTGTAAAGAGCAGTTTTGTCAGTATGTGTTATAAATAGCTCTGCGCAACATCAGTGCGAGTTCGCTGATAAAAGACGCGGTAGGAATGAATGTTATGTCTACAGAGGGGCGGCACTAAGCGACAACCATCTCACCTGACGCTTCTGTGATTCTCTGCATCAGAGGATTTCAGAAGAACTGATTACTTACTGCTCTAACATGATCCTAAAGACTTAAATAAAGTTCCTTTATAACTAATAGCGTAGTGTAATAGTGTAAAAGACATGATACCTTAATGGAGTTTGTGTATATCTTTGTAATTTGATTTATTTTGTACGATTAAAAGATCTTTCAAACGCGCTGATATAAAGTTGCTATGGTAACAAAAAGTCCTGTCAAATTACCACAGTTAATCCCATTATTATTACTACGATAAAACTGTGCTGATTTGTCGTAATCCAGCAGAGTCATAAAAAAAATGAAAGAACTTTAGGAAAACAATGATTCTGAAAGCGTTTTACACTGTTTACCGTGGTGAATTGTAGTTTAAGGGGAAAAGATTGTGTTTTTAAACTCAGTATATGTCTCTTTTGTATATTACAGTAGCGTCTGTGTTTGTGGTTTGGTCTCGGTGAGGGTGCTGTGAGGCCTGATGGGTAATTGGCTCTCACACAAAGAGTCGTGTGAGGTGCAGACAAGAGGAACTGAGTTCTTCACCTTAATCTCATTTTATCAGTTAGGTGAGACAAAACACAGAAGCCTTCACGTGGAAACAGGGGGTCTCGCGGTTCCTCTGTGGCCCGACACGCCTCAGCGGACAACGAGAAAGAGTTTGTCTTAGTGTGTAGAAATGATGAATCACCCTCACATGCCCAGGATATAAATTCTTCCTGTGTACTTTCATCACACCGAGTTTTTAATGGATTTTCATTTTGGGTATTTATATAAAACATATTTTAAATGGTAAAAACATTTCCAAAATCACCCTTCAAAGACGTTAACATTAAATGTTTTGGAAATGATTGCCCTTAAACCCCTAATTCACCTTAGTGGTCATAAAATATTTGTTTTGAAGAATACATTGTGTTTTTTTGAGGTTTTGCCAGTGTGAGGGTGTTGTGTGGCATGATGGGTATTTGGCTTTCACATAAAATTCAGTGTAGTGTGCTGACAAGGTTGTGAACGGCCACATAGAGGGCAGCTGCCTTTCTAGATAGTAGACAGTGTGGCTGCTCAGTAGGGCTTGAAACAGAACGGACGATGCCGCTGGTTTCCTGCAGTCGTGTGTTTTGACAGAAGCTGTTACCTGTGAAATCACAGCCCTTGCTGTCTCGGTCTGTCCTCATCTGCCACTCATTAGCTGAGACTTCATCCTAATCTCTGCATTTGTTTGTTTTGCTTAACACGGGGCAAAACTGTGTCACACCCCGAGAGAGAGACGCCCACAAGATGGAGAGAACTCTGAGCACGGCAACAGGAACCTGCCGCTTCTGTGTCTTGTTAAAAACGAAGGTGTTTGTTTTTCTTACCTCTCTTTCCTTCTTTTCTTTCTCTTCCTCTCTCTCTCCAGGAGGGACGTGTGTTGTCGGTGTGCGGTGGGCAGCGTTAGCGCAGGATCCAGCAGATCTGTGGCCTTTCGTAAAATCAAACCCTTGTTTGTGTTTCCTCTGATTGAGAACACATTGGCTCGGACCAAGACCGCTGGGGTACGTCTCTCCGGGTCGCCCTGAGCCCCTTCCTCTCCTTAGAACCACAGCGGGTGCGGGTCATGTTGGGGGACGTGCGTGACCCCCCAAAGAAAGGTCCTGCAGGGAAGTAACCCTCCTCTGCCTTCAAAAGGGGGTGACATGTTTGCCACATCCAGCCCTGGTCCTTAGCAAACCCCAACATGCCCTCAGATACGAGTGCCGTCCTTGACAGATGGAGCCCGTCACACACAGACTCCAGTGGTCTTGAGTTACTGGATTTCCAACACAATGAGAACGTTAGCAAGACGTTAAAATCTCTTCCTGTACAAACAGTGTCATTAATGCAAAATACCATCATCGCTGTACTTTACTGTAGGTGTAAGTGGCGACGCATTTTAGATTTAAAATAGAAAGTCGAGTGGAGCTTTGTGTTCTGTACATGCAGACAGTTTGTGTGTTGTGCACTAAATACTAAACACTGCAGAAACAGGGACAGTAGTTCACTCTTCCATGTGGTTTGCATGCTAGCATACTATTTATAAAGCCACAAAAATAAATGTGTCGTGCATCTTTTTTGAAAGTCTAAAATACGTTTTCTGTGATGGTTAGGTTTAGTGGGGTGAATAAAATATACAGTTTGTACAGTATAAAAACTATTACGTCTGTTAAATAAAACATGAAAACTTGTCCCCATAAAACATGAAAACTTGTGTTGGTGTGTGTGGGAGGGTTTGCATATGTGGTTTACGAGAATACAAACGTGTATAATGACGTGTATAACAGTGTAAACATGGTTTATGGGGACACTTCCTGTGTCAACATAATAAATGGTAATTTTTTTTGTTAATTAAAAAAGTTTTCTGTGAGGGTTGGGTTTAGAGGTAGGGTTAGTGTAAGGGGTTAGAATATACAGATTGTACAGTATCAAAAACATTATGCATCGATGGAGAGTCCTCATAAACCACATATGCCAACCTGTGTGTGTGTGTGTGTTTGTGTGTGTGTGTGTGTGTGTGTGTGTGTGATTAAAGCAGAGAGTGAGTAGATTTAGAAAATATATAAATCGGTAAATGTGCTCTAGGATTTAACTTCCCTCAGGAAGAGCCGTGTGGAATTCAACATAAACAGGACACACTCAAAAGTCTTTAACATCAGCTGCGCTGTACACACACACACACACACACACACACACACACACATACACTATAGCGAAGACAAGTGCGAGATAAGACATGCTAGACATATTACAAGAAAATGTCCACAGGAAATAAATCTCTTTAATATCTCACAAAAATATCAGGAAAAGGAGATCAAGTGTAGATTTTCAGTAAAGTTTCAGTGATCAGAGAGCTCAGCAATGTCACAAATTGTTGTGTGATTCAATCAATAAAAAGATATATGATCTTAATGTGAACTTTATAATTTTTCATCAAATTGTCCTAAGAATAAATGATCTAAGATATACTATTAATTGTGTCGCTCTGTTTTCTTACTGTACGTAAACAATAGTCTTATTTGTGTCAGTTGTTAATTATCTTAAGGAATTTAACAGGAAACTTAGACAAACTGAGACAACGTTGATTCTTAAATGAAAGATAGCTATGAACTCCATCAAATCTCCTAAACTATAAAAGAGAATCTGTGGGCGTTCGCTTTAAACGTATGTTTCTGCAATTGCTCGGTTACTGTCTATTGATGATCTCTGCTGTACCCTTGTCATACACCTGTTGACTGTTAAATTAACCACAGCATCAAAACAGCCCGTAGCAAAGCTGTCAGCACTTCTTACCTGTATCACAACATCACACTGCTAATGAGGGGAGCTTTATAAATACATGTGTGAATAAATACATGTGTCCAAACACACACATTGGAAACCACAGTATAAACCTATGGGTGCAAAAGGGTGTTTATATAGCACTGGGACAATTGCTGTAAAATAATTTGACGAATGACACCCATTTAAATACATTTTAAAAGAGGAAGGCTGGGTTTTCTTCTTTAGTGAATTTCTGCACTAGCCCACAATTCTTTCAAATGACTGTATTTCCACATCCCTATAGCCTACAACATACAATACCAGGAAGACAAAAAATAGCTCCAAAAAGTGTGTTAAAAAGTGTATAAAGGGAGCGAATCTAAATACAAAGTGAGTTAATCAGCGTAGTAATTAGATCTTAAATATTTATGAGAAATAAAACCGTAATATCAATAGAAAAATGTAATATAACTATATAAATATAAAAATTAAAAATAACATATTTATAGAATAATAGAAAACGTATTAGAAACATAATTACTAAAATATGACAAGAAAACAATTCCATATATAGTACTAATACTAATGTAAGTCTGGTAGTATCTGTTCTAACTAATTTAATGGCATTTGATTTTGTTAAAGAACACATACACGTTTTAATTGGAATATTTATGTGTTTCTGTTCTGCACGCGCGTCCCGAACACTCCATCAAGAGAATGTGACGTCACTGTGACGTCTAATGAACGTGTCAAAAGCTAATGTGTTACGTTTGCACGGATGGTGAGTAGCTGTCTTGTCTCTGTATAACAATATATTAAATTCACAGTCATTGTTATCTTATTTTTGCGTTTTTGTCGTAATATGCATTTTATCCCAGTCCTTACACAAATATTCGCCCATTAAAGACTCAATCATCACTGCAAAGGTTTCCTCGACAGTCAACTTTTAAGTGAACTAAACGGCTTACTACTTTGTCAATGTATTGATTAAATATTTATGCCAGACCTTATAATTACCTGAATATCGTGGTTTTACCCTGCTAGATATTTAATATTCTGATTGTTTTATGATCTTTTCGCCACACACACATGCACTAACTGAACGTTGGGTTACAAACAGTGTCTCGACATAACTTTAATCACTGAACGAGCAGCGTGGCGCAAGCACCATCATACATTCTGTGTTAATTTATAAAGAACGAAAATCTGCTCTTATTTTTGCATTTGACTCATGGCTATCACCTAGCAGACACGCTCCAGGATTGTGTGCGAGCAAACCCACTTTGTGTGCTGCCATGCACTAGCTGTCTTAATCGTAATTCTGTAATCACAGTGTGACGTAAGAATGAATCGGTGATAAGTGTGCCGTCTCTGAATGTGATGAGTCCTTTGAAAGTGTCTCAAACAGTTATCGTGGCCCGTTGACTTCAGCAAAGTGCACTAGAAGGTCCAACACCTTCACCTGCTTCCAGCCCGAAACAAAAGAGCAGAGGTGAGCTACAAATAGCTCGTGTGAGCGCGTTTCCTCTTGGCAGATCAAAGGCGTATTTGTGCCTCTTTAATTCCCTGCGGCTGCGCGGCAGATAAGGATCAAACCATGTGGCTCAAACCTGTGTGTGTATGTGTGTTTGTGTAAGTGTGTGTGTGTGCACTGACTGCACGAGGTGCTACAAGTGTTAGTTCTGTTCTCTCACTTTACTCCTGCGCTTCTGGTCTGTGTGCAGGAAGGAAAAAAGAGATTTTGCATGAATCTATAGCAGATATGAGGCGATTAGGAGGTGATTTTTAGAGTTAATTTCTGTAAGATTTTAAGCAGGCGCTGTATATCTTTAATGTTAGATAAACACCTAAAAATGTATTCAAATAAATAGTACCGTTTATATTTGTTTAAATATGTTTAGCTATTGCTAGTTTTCATTGGTAGTTCATTGTGGAATATTATGACAGTTTGGTTATTAGAAAGAAAGTGGTCATAACTCTAAAAAATTTAATTTTTTGTTTTTAATAAAAAGGTGCTTAATATGCAAGATGATGATTTTGACATCTGGACATTTTAACTCATTTTCCTTTGATGATAAAAATAGAGAATAAACACAAATAGCTTTGCTTCTTTTATATTTTTCCATATATACACTTATTTACACGTTTGCATATTCAGTAAAAAATAGTTGATGTAAACAGTTAAAATAGAGTTAAAAATTTTGTCTGATGATGATTGTTATTATTTACATTTGTAAAACGAGTCCACAGTTTTTAGTTTTCACAAAATGAATTACAAACTGTTTCCTAAGGGGGGAAAATTATATTAAGACGATTGTCTTAAATGATGAAATTATTATGAATTATTATGTGGTGTGCATTTGATTGATTGATTGATTTGTAGCAGTGGAGCTGAGCAGATGCTGTTGTTGGGTGTGATGTATTATAAGGATTTGACAGGAGGGCTGTTAGCAGAGGAGCTTAGAACTTCCCATAAGCTTCCTTTGGGTGATAAGAAAGGAAAACAGTCTCCGCTCTTAAGACAGAAACCCTGAGCACCTTCAGGAAGAGCCAAGCCAGTCTTCGGGTTTTGTAATTTAAGGCAGAGGTCAATCCTGGGTTTTACAAAGTGAGGAAGACCCTCCACCACTGAATTAATGCTCAGTCAGCAACTTAAGCTAAGCTCCTTTTTAAGTATTTATTGTTAAAAAAAGGTTCTGCAATGATTCTTTTGAGACGGTTGGTTTTTGAGTGATAAAAGATGTTTGTTTTGTTAGAGGTTCAATGTACAAGTTCTGTAAAGCACCAGTATGTTTATCTAAAGAACTTGGAGAACTTGGAGTAGAACAATCTTTGTAGATCTTACATGGGTTCTTACATGACATCAGGCTGTGAAACTGTTTTTGCTTCCGTTTATTTTGTAGATTGTCTGCATAAGTGACTTCATTAATTCACAAATTTTCATTAATTCATCTGAGTAAAAAGTGAAAGCATGAACTCATACAGTCCATGTTGGAACTTCAGCAGGCCTTTACATCAACTGTCAGAGATCTTGAGCCTCCAACCGTTTTAAAACTATAAAACGCTTTTAATAAAGTCTCTCTTGAGTGAGAGATAACGTTGTAACTTTACAGCATTATATAAATGTACATCAGCAGGTCCGCGGTGATTGTGTCTGACCCCCAGCGCTGCATTCCTGAACTTTGAACCATAAACATCCTCATTTCAAAGCGCTTGGCAGGATGTTTGGAGAGTTTCCCCTGAAAATGCGCTTTACTCTATTTTAAATACGAGGCCGCTGGATTGTTTCGGTTTATAATACAAGTGTATCAAAAAGTGTGTCGTCTTATTTGAAGCGGTGTGTTGTGACGTAATGCTACATTTGCCGCTGTCTGGCAGAAGATTTGCATTGCCACATTCAATCCTATAAAAAAATATGTTTGCGTTCGAGATGATGATCTTACTTATGATCTGATAACTCTTACTTAATGTAATCAACCTGTAATGACTGTGAAAAAAATGTTAGACTGTACAATGTAGGCTCGCGGGTCACTGTATTTAAGAAAATATAAAAAGACATTCAAAATGTATTTTAAAGTATTTCATAAATGATATTCTTGCCGTTTAAATTACGTCAATTACACACGCATGTTTAAGCTTTATGAAGAAACATTTTCTCTTTTTAAATGCAGGGAAGCGTGAAGGAGCCCAGTGGATGCTGACGTACAGAACATAGAGCTGGTACACCTGTGTGTGTTTGTGTGTGTGTGTGTGTGTGTGTGTGTGTGTGT
>JAZGTJ010007244.1:0-23233 GCA_036877575.1 Botia almorhae
ATACAGTGTTAATACTACACAGTGCCAATATCTGGTTAACACTCCAACATAGTAGATGGTGCTATTGCACCTGCTTAACATTTTGTCTTAAGAGCCACAACAAACTCTGTCTTTGCCTCACTTGCATGTGATTTGTCGGCAAAAAAGAGAAAACAAACTAAATGAAAGATGAAAAGCATTATTATTTACACTGAATGTTTCCTGAGACCGCAGAGATTCGCATTGAGACAGTGTTAAGACAGAAATACTGGGGTGAAAGAGGCGATTTCTTTTCAGAGGTGTTCAGAAAGGTCTTTGTTTTGTTCTCTGAAAGCAGTGGCATCACTTTCCCCACCCAAAACTCCACGTGACATAAGCAATCATAAGCACAGCCATAAACATCATGTGAGGGCTGACAGACAGAACCACCCCCAAACAACAAACCAACAGCCTGGAACAGACATTCTGTGTCTATAAACGATGACAGATCAATTAAAGAAGGCCCCAGTCAACCTTGAACAGATTCACATTAGAAATTCAGCTTGTCCTAAAGGGTATTTTAACAGCTTTCATTTTTATGCCATGATAACAGTCTGCTCTCCCTCACTCCTTCTCTCTCTCTCTCTCTCTCTATGACACTTGTGGGATTCACCACATAGTGAAACCTTCCTCTGGATACTTCAGCACATCTCAAAAGCTTCTCTATGTGGGGGAGATTATGTCTGATCTGCTAACCCATTACTGCAATGAGATTCAGTGGTTAGACATTCAATAGGATCTTGCATGTAACACTTGATATGAGATTCATTTATGTTCAGTGCTAGGCTGCGTCAACACTTGAACTAACATGAATGAACAATGATAAACAGTATTTGTGTTAACTAACATTAATAAATGCAGTAAACATACATTGTTTATTGTTAGTTCATGTTAGGTAATACACTTATTAATGTTAATAAATTTAACCTTACCATAGTGTTATCAAATACCTTATAACCCAATGTTTCTCAACTGGTTTTGCTTCAAGATCAGATATTACACTGGACAGCAAGTGGTGATCCAACACAGTAACAAAATTGTTTGTTGTACAAAAGTAGACAAAATATTATCTAGGTCAAGCAATATGCCAAAATATTAACTTTAAAATGTGCTGAATAGAAAATTTTGAAAAAAGACAATTTTATTTTGTTCAGTGCTCTCGCCAGCAAATAATTAACTACATAAAACGCTTTGTGGTTTGGCACCAGCCATATTTATCCTTGCTGCAGTAAACCTGATGCTGTGTGTCTTGGATGATGTGTCTGATACTATAAGTTTGGCTTTATTTTGACAACAGAAAATGGATGTGATGTTAGTGACTGGCAGGGTGAAACATTTCTGCCTCTCATGGATCATTCTATGGGCTTTCTGTTCTGGAATGATGCTGGCTGCTAGCTCTAAACATCCTTCACCATTTCATGTTATAAACCAGTGAGTGTTGCAGTATTTCTACCACAAAAACACAGTAAATTAGTATCACTAGCCACTTGAAGGAAATTCTGACAGCTCTTGCAAAACGTTGATGTTTTTCCCTTTTAAAAACTGCAGAGATACTTCATTATATTTTATTGTACACACGACTTTGCAAAGACCCTTTAAAGTGTTTTAATCTGCATAATGAAATTACTTTTTTTTATTAAACTATTTCAAGAGGGGAAGCTCATTGTTTGCAAAACAGGCAACATCTTTGTGTCCCTAAAACTAATTAGCCAATCCCAGCACGAGTGACATTTTAATGGCTAATACCATATATATGGTATATAAACAGTTACTAGTGTGATTTATTGACGTTAGCCAAGATACTAGACTGCTTATCTTTTATCTTCCTCAGCTCCACACAGAAAAGTACAGAGGAAGGTGACATTGCATTGGATGAAAGAAGACACCCCAAGGTTGATTATTACTAATGCAATTTTTTGTACATAATTACAATTAAACCCCGTTATCCCTGGTCCGTCCTTGAACCATGTGCGTAAGTTTACAAACGATGGCAAACGCGGCCTTCATTCATGCTGCTGTGTAAAAACATGACCGCTCTGCAAAAACAAAAAGCAATCAGGAAAAAATCAATGTTTTCAGTTTCATTTTCACAACTCTGCGACCTCTTATCTTCCCTTGGCAGAGGAGAACATTTGGGCAATCAACTGTTGTTTGTACCTGTCTAAAATTCTAAATTGCACCCCCTCACCAAATTCTCTGTATAGTTTATGGAGCTCTGGCACTTGGTCAATACTTCTTTTCCTCTTTACAAAATGCTCCTCTTTATTTCTTTAAAATTCTCTCTTTTACTTAGAGCAGATGCTCTAAATGGTACGAATTTTCCTTCTCTATTTGTTATCATTGTCTGAGGTTCCAGGGATTCCAACAGCAGGTCACTTTCAAACAAACAGACAAATAAATAGATAAAAG
Organism: Botia almorhae; assembly: GCA_036877575.1. Lineage (NCBI taxonomy): Eukaryota > Metazoa > Chordata > Actinopteri > Cypriniformes > Botiidae > Botia > Botia almorhae. The sequence continues at coordinate 2,428 of JAZGTJ010007244.1, forward strand.
TCATCAGATCAATGTTTATACTACCTGACAGAGAACTGTTTATTTTCTTCTCTGTACAGAACACAAACTTGCAAGAAACATACAGATGTCAAAGCGCTTGTGACTAAAATATGTTTGCTTGTTTTGTAATAGAGTAATGATATTCTAACACATGTGTGTGTATGCCCAGACATTACATTCATCACCAATTACATCCAAGTATAACTCCACTGCACTAGAGCTTGTGTGTGGGAGTTCTGGACATCTCCCGTCTAATGGTTGTTTTTGCATAAAATTTGCATCCTTGTGACGTGCAATGAGAAATCACATCTCAGAGAAAAAGACAGCTCAACCCAGGCAAACCGTCTGGAGAATAGCAGGTAGTCTACACACTCCGTCAACCATTCTGCATCAGACATTCACAATTACCAGCAGGGTTGTATCATGTGTGCCTTGCCAGAATATAGCATACAATAATCCTAAGAAAATAGTATAAGTAAGTATTACTAACAATGTCATGTACGCAAAGTATTTATATGTACTAGGTAGTGGTGCAAGAAAAATACATAAAAACATAATTCAATATAAAGCACATAATACAAAAGTACATAATTTTCAAAAAAAGTCCTAATAGCTTACACAATATTTCTCCTAAATGTATCTTGTTTTTAGAAACGTTTAGATAATTATAACTGGGAAAAAAGACAAATGAAAAATTGAATACATGTATTTTAATGTTTCTTTTAAAAAAGTTGTCAGACTGCTATAGCTGTTTCTCACAGTTAGCCATGAAAATAATGCAAACCCTCTTTCCACATAAATGGAGGGATTACCAAACAGACAAGCATGAATCAGAGCTAACTGAAGCCTTCAACCTAATGCAATTAATGAAACCATCTGCACTGGTCAGTCTCTGGGCCAGCATGCTTCAGAGACCTGGCACCTGCAGACAGTTAAGAAGATCTCAAAATGCTAATTGAAACAATTTAGCACTTTATTCTCACAAGGACTTGACAATGTGTTTCAGATCTAAAGTCATTCTCAGCTGGTGAACTGGTGAAAAACAATGCGAAATGCAAATGAAAACATGCAACTCGTTTTTATTCGCTAACCATAAAAATCTGCATTATTAGTTAGTGGACATACTGTACACTCATATTTATATAACCCCAAAAAAGGACTATGCAAGGTCAAAGAAAATGCAGCCTGGACTATAAATGCAGATTTAATTGCAATGATTAGTTTTGTTCTGTGAATTGTTGACTGCAGAATACATTACAAGACTTTTGAAATACAAAAACGAAGCATATTGTTGGACCAGTGCAGTTCATGGAAATAAATAAATAAAATCAAGATGTGCTTTGTATTGGTTTTTATTTGGCTTTCATTTGTGTGTGTGTCTGATAAACAAATTTGGTACTGTGATAAATCACTGCTTGATGGCCAGTGTAAAATGTGGTCACTGAATCTAAACCACTTATGACTACTGTGCTTAAGAAAGTTGTTTTCTACTGCATATGTGAGAGTGGTTCCTTCACCAGTTGGACTTCTATCTTCTTGTCACTTTTGTGGGTCCTCTTTGCTTCAACTCAATTTGTTGGAACAGCAGCACCACAGATTATGCACCAGCCTGACAGGCCCTTGAAAAGCTCACTTAGGGACAGCAGCAGAAAATGTGCATTCATCTGTAGGAGACACAGATTTCCCTCCAGTCCCCATTCCTAGTGGTGTATCTTTGCGTCTGGCATGCGCACAATGGAAAGCTTGACCTTACTGTGCATTTAAATGCTTAATATTGTGAGACAGAGCCTGGGTGGATGAATCACACCTTTTGGATAAAGGTCAAATAGCTAGTTATCCACTGCAGCGTTCCTGTGGATCCCCAGGAAATACACCTGTGAAGCCATTTTATCCCAAGATACAGAAGAACTGTTCAACGGGGATACTCAACTCTGGTCCTGGGGGTCGCTGCAGAGTTTAGCTCCAATTCTAATTAAACACATCTGAACAAGCTAATCAAGGTCTTCTGAAAATTACAAGCAAGTATTTTTGATTAGGGTTGGAACACACCTCTGGAAGAAGTTTTGTTAAGAGTTGAATGTCCCTGCTGAACATCATTTTTTGTCTGGCCCTTTAGTTTTTGGGGCCTTGAAGGTATTTGGATACTTAGGATACACTAAAAATGCATAAATGCTATTGCATTAGATAACAATATATTTTCAGCCATTCCTTTTTTAACATTACATCTACTGGTATATTATTTAAAACTAAGAAATATATCTGTAATTTTTATTATTATTATTTATTTTTTAGTTAAACGTTTTGTTCGGAAATTTACTTTTAAAACAAACGCCACTTGGTTGATATTATGTTATTTAATCCAAATGTCATTTAGACATTTTAAGTGTCCAAATACTTTTTGTGGTTTTTATATGTCATTCTACATACTTAACAGTGGAAGCTATGGGACCGTTGAAAACAGATGAAATATATAGTAATATATATATATATATATATATAAAGTATATATATAAAGCAAAGAAAAAATTGCACTGTCAAAAGTTTGTTTTTTCAGTTTTTAATGCTATTCCCAAGACTTAGCTGTGAAGCGAGCTAGCTTTAACAGGCTTTACATAGCAGGGTTTTAAAACAGCTGGAAGCCTGCCCTATAGTCCTGGAGACTTATTCTGATTCTGACAGAATCCAGAACTGTGGTGCATTATCCAGCTGTGTCTAAAACTCTTCTAAACTTAAGAAATAAATTCTAAGCTTTCAAGCCTTACAAAAAGACCAGACCTTTCAAAAAACGTACCTCAAAGATTTATGACAGGCGGATGCTTTAATGAAAAAGAATAGCCTTTCAACACAGCTAGGACCAGCTGAATTTGTTATGCAACATATAATACACAAAACCACGATATAACAGCACCATTTTACAATTCCACCTTGTTAAACAAGACATTTGTTAAACCAGAACTTTAGGTTAAACCATGCCAGAGTACAAAATTATAAGGATGCAATCTGCAACCTCGTGCAGTCATTCACTCCTATTTGATGCGATTCAGTGCTAATGCTAATAATACACAGCAAGTAAAGCTAATTCTATTAGTTATTATTAATTCTTATTAGTTCTGTAGTGAATTTGGATTGGCTGTGAGGTCACACAAGGTCCAGAATCTGGCCCAGAAATGGCATCAGGCAGTCTGAGTGCTTTTGAGAGCAGTTGATCATGTCAGCAGGTAATATATATCAAATGATGATCAAATAATGGAGAACAGCATAACTAGGCATATATATAGACACACTTTGGTACAGTCCAAAAAAAGTACGCCAGATCCTGGTAATCTGCTTCATCCTCCACATCTTGGCACTCAGAACCAGCCTGCAAAGATTGATAATTTTATTGTATATAATGTGTTCAGCACAGAACTTGTAGGCGTTTCTTCACTGTTACCTGATCTGCATATTTTAGTAGTAATTTGGGTGATAAAACAACATATTTTGCTAAAAGTTGACGTTGTGAACTTTTATTAGTACACTAGCCTAAAAACTTGGACTAGCATGGACTAGAAGCCACAAAAAACAAAATACAGTGGAGGACGAGCAACACGCCATATGTCAGAGTAGCTTAATTTCGTTTAGATAAGCTCCACCTTAAAGTGGTCCAGACTGCCGTGTGTGAGTGAGACCAGGCTGTGCAATTTCAGCTTTTTGTGTTGTCTATTTCTCTGGTGGCCTCATTAACTGAATCTCCACCACCACAGCAGAGATGCTGCTTCAGCCGGTCTGAAGCTGACAGTCATATCACTGCTCTGGTCGCATGCAGATCAAAACCAGTCTCATTCCCTCAAATCTGCATCTCCCTCCGGCACGTCCAGGGAGCATTAAACAAAACCACAGAATCTTAGATAGGAAGTCAATAAAACATCACCATTAGGCTCATCAAGCTTAGATTTGTTTGCTTGGCGTTGACGCTGTCATTTTAGCCGTTTAATGAGGTCCCAGCGATTCGTCAACTATTTGCTTGGGGAAACTCACTGGGGACTCTGCTTTAAGTAAACACTGAGTTGTTTCCTGCCCTTCTCTCTCAGAAACGTCAGCATTTTAAGTTTATTGATTAAGTATTGATTTGATGGCATTATTTTTTTCTTCAAGCCAGCAGAGGAAGAAACCATTAAATAAGGCGCATTGTATGCAGTACCACAATACGATAGCCAGTGTCTCCTGATAATGACTCACAAAAGATAAGAACCAACCTGTCTCATAGCAGTATGTGGTTATCCCTCAGGGAAACCAAAGAGTATATCGACTTAGAACCTTTCTGTTTTGTGCACTCTAAATGGTGGGGGAAGATTCCCTGACTAAAAACCTCACACAAATCTATCCTTTGATGAACAACAACGTTTACTGGCTTTTATTGCCTGATAATTGTAGAATCCCCTTTTAGCTGTCCAACAGAGAATATTATGCTTTGAACAGAATTATTCTGAGCAAACAGACTGTCTGTGAATCATACAGCGAAACAGCACATATATACAGGATGCACACAATACTAAAGAGGAATGTGAATGTAACCTTTCACAATATTCTGTGAAAAAAGAGGCAGAATCCATCCTTCAGAGAATGTTAACTGCTTTTTTTTATCTAAAAATATGCAAAAGTCATAAAGTCACCCAGCTAGAAAAAGACTGACAATGTTACAAATCAACACAGTTACTTTACATAATAACATTATGGTTTCTATGCGGACAAAACATTTAATATGATTTGACAAAAATGCAATTGTAGGTAATTATTTTACATAAAACTTTGAAAGAATTATATTATTATATACTGCAATTGTTATGTGACTGTAGGAGAGAGGCTCTATTCCTATATTACGTTTAAAATTGGCTTTAATATACCAAGTCAAGTGGTGATTTTTCATTGAATCAGTAACATGTATGTGATTCATAGATAATAGCTACTTTCACGCTTTCTGACTTAAGATAAAACTGATTGGTGCAACAAACAAATAAAAACAAACATTTACCACCAGTTCCAAAAATTGTCCAGTGAATTAATTAAAAATCATCTCAGGTTCCGTATGTAACCCAAGGTAAGAAACCAGGGTCTTTTCCACATAAGAAGGGTGCGAAGCCCACAGCGTGTAAGCCTTACTGCCCTTGAAGGGGGGTTTTGGGGATGGACTGAAACAGACGCATGTGGAGTAGATCTAATGGAATAACATTGGCTGCTGCTGCAATCAGGCCTAACAGCCTGTGAATCTAAAAGACAGTCCACAAGCATCTCCCCGGCAACGCCATATATCTATCCTTGGTTATCCCACAACTGAAGAATAATTAAAGGTTGCAGGGGTAAAAATATAAGAAATCTGTCCACAGCACAATTTACAACCTTAAGCAGGTCTTCAAATGCGGCATCTTAAAAAACCTGTCCTGCCTCGGCTCAACCTAGCTGCCTGCAGTCAGTCCATCGTCTGATACACACAGCATCTGATACAGAGTTCATCATTCAGATCGGACGAAACCGCTAAGTATGTTTCCGTAACTGCAATAAACTCAGTCAGCAAAGAGAGAGAGAGAGAGAGAGAAAACTCGGCTAAACTCCGTCCTCTGCCAACTCGATCTGTGATCCCCATGATCGCAAATGCCATGCTGCCTCAGCGGACACAGGTCCCTGGCTCCCATCTTAATTAAACATAGCCAGGCGGGAGGGGAGCGTCCTCAGCAAGCGCTCGCACTGAGGGCAGCCAGTTCCCTCGGGAGCTGACCGAGCGTGTCTCACTCCCAAACAGAAAACACACATTGTGCATGTCACCTCCCGTAATATAATGTGGGCGGGGTGAAATGCACTTATTAAACCTGTTTGCTCATATTTTCCCCATTTTTTTCTACTTTTCACAATTCTTTACTTTTCTTATTGGCTAACCAATGCTAACAGATGAAACAGGCTTACTGAGGACAAATAAGCAAATGATATTGAATGCAAGCGCCTTTTAAGGTTCTTGCGGCGCACATCGCTAGGTCACATGACCTTGACATTGCCTATAAATATAGGCATGAATTCACAAGTTCAGATACTTGGTAACTGTAATTTCCTGTTTTAAGGTTCGCCCAAAAGTAAAAAATTTTGTAAGTGTTTATTTATCCTCATGTTCAAATCTGTCCTTTACCGTCTGTTGTTTAAGAAGTTCCTAAAGAATCTTGAAAAATGAACACAACAAATCACTTGTTCGCAAAACAGAACTTATGACAGGTAAAATCACAGCCTGCAATTCCTGATCTATAAGACACTGGAAGACCCTCCTCTCTAGCCAAATCATGCCACACACCAAAAACAATGTATGTAGTGTGTGCCGCACTTTCATCATTGTAAGATAGACTTCTATATTAATCTCTCATTAATCAAAATCATTTCTCTGCCTAGTTGCAGCAGTGTTGTTAATAGGCTAGAGGAGTACTGGTCCTTCTGGATGAGTCTGGTCTAGTCTTTCCTATGGTTTATTCTCCACTTTAACACAACTGGAGCTTCGCTTTCTGGTTATTAAGGCTGGTGTACATTTTACAGCATTTTTGCAGTTTCCTGTTTTTATCATTTATTTTTACCTTATTTCTATACTTATTTCATGTCTCAACTAGTTTTCAATACAATGTGTCTCTTTAAAGCTGCTTTGCAACAATGCAAAATTGTAAAAAGTTCTTTATAAATAAACTTAAACTTAAAATAAACAAAGCGTGTGTAACTTAAAACAGTTTTCCAGCTTTGATTCAGAACTGTATCATCCACAGCTAATCGTGATCAGTATACAGCCCAAATTTAACTTCATAGGCACCTAAAGCTATGCACTGCACAAAAATATTCATTTTTATCTTTCTCCCAGGAGTTACTGTTTCAGTCTCTAACCTGCAGCAGACTGACGCTGCCTGTTGAGTGTAAAATGTGCCGCTTTCGGGTAATTACCAAAATAGAAAGCTGTCTACAGATTTGCTGTGTACAGCCCACGATCAGTGTTGCCAATGTACAGCACATACACAAATTCCATTTAACCAATAGTCAAATCCTAAAAATAAAATATGTTTTAAACCACTTTTTAAAAAATATTTTTTGATTGCATGGCCAAGACACACATGTACATGGGCTCAGCTCACCCTTGCCCACACCCAAAATGTTTTGTAACAACACAAGTGTGATTAAACAATGACAGAATGTTTATTTTTGGGCGAACTGTACCTTTAAGATCTACACTGTATTGAAGCAGTGATGATATAAATGGTGCTTAGTGAGAAAGATGATATAAACCAAGCAAAAACAAATAAAGAGCAAAAAGAGATCTCTGATCCTGATAAACAAAAGGCCAAAAACTGACAGAGAGAATTACATTGCCTGTCATAATCTTAGGATTGAAGATTCTGTTTTCACAAGTTTATTGAAAGAACTCTGCAATTTTGTGTTCACAGAACATCAGCAATAACCAGCGTGGGGATTTTTTAAAATGTTTTGCTTGCCTCCAGAGATGTTAAGTTTCTGCGTTCTTCGAATTTTACCACAAACAGCACAATTTGGAATAAAACACAATGAGGAATTGAGGTGAGAGCTGTGAGTGGCTAAAACCCTCTCAGGCTATCTATTTAATGGCCCTCTTTCATTTTGAAAGAGCACTTTCTTGCTTTTTTTCTCTCTCGCCTTCCTCACTTTGCTCTTTGTAGCTTTAGAGACTGGTTATATATGAAATAAAATGTAATACTTTGCCTCTCTTAATGGGGCTCTTGGCCTTCCATCTCAGCCTTTTCACGTCAGGTCATCCGCCCCCTTAATTAGGGCATGTGAAAAGTTTTCAAAGTGCGGCGAAACAACAGGTTCTCCACAGGACTTACCCGTCAGCTCAGATAGACCTAAATTCAGCTCTGATACAGCTGATAGGAAGCCATTAGGCCAAGGCTGCTCTGGAATAAAAGAATGGAATATAGAGGAATAAAGCCAGACAAAAAGAGCTGTGCTGGATGAAGGTAAACCATGGGACGTGAAGCTAACCAAGAAGCCATGCAAGAAGCTGTTAAAGAGAGTGACTGGCAGCTAAAATCGCTGATCTGTGTAGGTTCCTGCAATGAAGCCTCAGCAAAACCGGCCTTTGATGAATACTTTATGACAGGGACAGAACACAACCAGTTCTGGCCCCAATTACATTATTTACATTTACACATTTGGCTTTTATCCAAAGTGACTTACAGTACATTCAAGTTCTCCTTTCCCCTCATTCTACGTGTTCTCCCCTGAGAATCGAACCCACAACCTTTGCGCTGCCAACGGAATGGCTTACCAACTGAGCTACAGGAACAGAACACTTTATAATTGCCTGCTCAAAGGAGGAAGAGTTTAATTTAATTTAGCAGTATTGGGGATGTATAGCAAAACATAGATGAAGTAGGAATTGGATATGGATCCACACTTGCCCTGAAAACATAAAATAACGGACAGAGTTCCACTTATTCACTAGGGTAAGGAAATTATTGTCTCGATATACAACAGTACAACCTTCACAATGCCCTGTATCAGATGTCCATTCCTGCAAATCCCATTTAGCAGAAATGCAAATTAAATGAAAGTTAATCACCCTTTCTGAGAGCTTTTTTCCTCTTGCTTTCATGGTGATTGATTGGAAATGTAAGTACAAGGAACGGCATGGCTTTAACCTCAGAAACATCATATTTCATTATCAATATTAGATGCAACATGAACTGATCCTATTTTATCATCTTAACAAACTCACTCGTTCTTTTTCATCAGTGCACTCTGTTGTAAAGCTAAACATTTTTTTTGTGATTTTTTACAGAAATAACTTTTTTCTTTTCTTTTTTGGTGATGAAATCAGGGTCTTGTGGGAAGGAAAAAAGTTTCTAACCAACATCTCATCATCCAATCAAATCCTGAAGGAATAGATCAATCATCATGTCCATCAGTTTTCATGTCCTGATGATGAGAATTGATTCAGAAACATTTACCTGTAAAGCGGACAGGTCCACTAAATGGTTCTTTACATTGCTGTGTGTAAATTGGCTGGGGCCCACTTTTTAAGTGGTGGCCTCAATCGTCATACTGTACACTAATGTATACAAAAAAGGGAAACATTAGTGTACCTATTAGTCTACCTATTTTTTTCATTAAAAAAAATCATGAAAGCCACTTTGTGATGTCTTTAATAAACATATACCAGATGTAACCATCCAGAATAAGTATATGTGCATTCACAAAAGCAGATTGTTTTCAAGAAATTACATGTATTGTGCTCATGCGTCAAACCATCACAGCAGGAAATCAATATTTTAAATAACGTGCAGCCTTCAAGATTCAGGGGTGCCTTTTGCAACAGTAAGACTAACCAGCCCCGCTGTTTCTTGACTCATTGATTTTGAAAAGGCCTGTTTGACAGCAATCAGACTACCCACACTAGGGTGGCATGATGATTATAGAGTTCAAAAGTTAGGAGCAAGCTTTGATGGTGGAACTGAATGTAGAGTAACTGCTCCTGAACGCTTAGTCACTAAAATACGGCATAGAATTGGGTTTAGGTGGAGGGGGTACATTCTCTGCATTAGTGTGTTGCTTTTCCTAAATGATCTTAATATATTTGTTGAGCCATCGCTTTCAAGCCATGACACCCTTGACCTTTCCGGTGACCTTTAACAACATATTGACGCAATGTCTTTTCAGAGTAGCCATTCCATCACGCACCATTGTTTCTCCCAACAAACCCCACAATGAAGAATCTTTGTACACAGTGGAACTAAAGTGCACTTATTATTTCAGGTCAAAGTCTTTGAACGCATGCTAACTTGTGGATGCCAAGGCTATCTGCCACAAAAAACATCTAGGAACTATGTGCACAGCAAATACAAGGCATTAGGCTTTATCAGGGCTTAAAATACACCATGGCTGCCTAAAGTGTGGCAATCATTCGCTGCATAGAATTTTAAAAGATACATGTTTAAAACATTTACAAAATGTTATTTGTTGACATTTAACCACAGAAGGTCCCAGAAGCTTCAAGCCTGACAGGCCACCTTTAAAGAGCACCAAGAACCAGATATATATATGCGGGAAACACAAAAACCTTTTCAGAATCAAAAGTTTTTCAAATTCCACATTGTTTGGTAGTGCTGCTGTTCGCAACGACATGGTATTTTTCACCAGCTCACCTTTGACAGGTGAAGCTCTCTTTGTTCAGTGGGTTTTAACATCTCCCCCCAGAGACCTTCTCTATCTAAAATCATTGATACTGATTTCCTCGGGCTGTCATATTGATTTTTAAGATTTATGAGCCGTAGGCTCCCTCTTAGAGGACCCTGGTTTCTCGCTCCACCTATAAGCAGTCATTTATTGAACACCGTCTTTGACAGACCTTGTCTAAACCAGCCTATGTTTTTGTATAAACTTTAAAAGGAAAATGATCCAGATTATTTTTAAGTCTATGGACCAGAAGCAACATTTTGCCAGTGGCTGCAATGCTTGCATGTAACCAGATTCTGCAAAGTCCAACCAAATTGCATTACATGTGTACATGTTGGTACAGTTGCCACCTGGACCAATTTTTACAGTTCAATTAACATTCTTCAGAAAAAAATAAGTGTATTCAAAATATAAAAACAAGACATTTGAACTTCCATTGTAACTGTATTAGTGTATTACTGTAAGTATTACTGTAAGTATTAGCATTTCTTTTTTATTTATACACACTGAGGAACAAACTACAATGATATGGTAATCAATTGCATGTCATTTTCTGTTACAAATAAACTGAAATATTCGTACAAGCCATCTTTATGTCTGAATATGCCAAATTCCATGTCAACCAAAGCAGTGCATCAAATAAGATATTCTGTATTTATGAAATTGTTGACTTGGTTTAAATAAGGGACATTGTATAGATATAGATTGTACTTTCCTTGGTTATTGTTAGCTAGCTAGTGAAACAAACATCAATAAACAATCAATATGCCAAGAATATGAAAACGATGAAACAGCCACAATGTAAAAGTCCAATGCAATTGTGGTGGTATATATATTTATAGTACAATAATCAAAAAACAGATAGTCCTTTTAAACATATAGTCCTATAAAGTAGTTCTACGAGAATTTGGACATCTGGCTTTTGCTTTTCATGAAAAATATTGTACCAGTTCCTCTAAAAATGTAGCTGGTTAAAAATAATGAATAAAATAAAATATTATTCAACAGGGTAAAGGTTTTCCAAAGTCCTCTGAATAAGAATCAAGCATATGAACAGAAGAGGGGAAAACAGAGTCTGTGAGTTCAGTAAAGTACAAAAGTCATGTCTGTTGAGCCCTTTGGAGTGTAATTGCTCCGATTTTAGTTGCAGAGGTTTTCTGCCTCACTCGACAATGTGTTGTGTATCTGTGGAGGAAAAGGCTTCAGCACAGAGCTTATATATGAACTGATGCGCCCATCAAGAGGGGTTACCATGAGACGTCCCAAGACTCTTTAGTTTAGTTTAGCTAGCGCAATGACCAGTTGGATTCTGCTGCCCACTTATATCTAATACACGCTATGGGGGCCACAAGAGTCTGTTGTCTGCAAGAGACCCAGTGCACGAGCGGACCACTTCAATTAACCGGATTATCATTGATCTAGAAACCGTGATGGTCATAGAGCAGCAATAAAGGTCACTGGCCCCTATTTTCATCATGCAACAATGTTACTCTGTGTACTAGGCCTGGACACTTCCATTGACTAATTAAATTATTGTGTCTCTGTGCATCAGAATATACAGCATATAACATAAAAATTCACAATACCTGCCGCCCCCAATATTGGTTCCTTAAGAAGAAGATTGTTTGTCTTTAATTCAGATTGACATCTAAACTTATTGCTTCCACAAATAAAATACTTCCAAAGCATCTTTTGGCACAGTTTTATTGATGCTTTACAACATCCAGTTAAGGAGTTAAGGAGTCGGGGTCATGAGCTTCTTCGTTTTACACAAGTTTTCAGAATTAATCACAGAGTTTGGAGAAAGCGCGGATAACTTCCAAAATTAATCTTTGTAGTTAAAATGCCAGGTTGTCAAGGCAGACCCTGTACTCCTGACAGGCAGATTTGTCACTGCACTGGGTGGCCCAGTCACTGACACGGTGATGAATTATGGGATAGAAGGCCAGAATGTCAGGGTGAGCGAATAGGGCTCAAGCATCCTACTTTCTTCATTTATTATCAAATCTCGACTTTATTATTATGCCTCCATGTGTCATTGTCTTTTCATCTTTGATATGTATGTGAGAGGAGTGACATTTCTGTGCCTGTGCCCACAAACTTTTGAGAGATCTGGCCGACCCTTTCGTTTGTGATGTCGTGATACACGGAAGTCGTGCAAACATCCTCATTTTGAAGTCCATGAAATGTGAAAATGTCAGAAGTCAGGATGGATGAAAACAAAAGATAAGCGTGGCCAGCATGGGAAGATTGTTATCAGGCCTTTCCTACACAGCAAATTCATAAAAGCAGAAGAGCAGCTTGGAAAAGGAGCTGCAGTTCTGGTTGTGACAATGAACATGTGATATCTACGATGTCTGTGTGACACCGCTGATAGACGTTTTCTCAGCACACAGAAAATGTTTTTCTTCTTAGGATAATTAGTTCTCGCTTTCCAGCAGAGCTGCGTGTCACGCAATCAGCGCTGCGCGGCTGGACCGCGGTGGTTATGAATGAGGAGAGACTGCCCTGCTGAGTGAGGAGGTGTCAACATTATCCACTTCATCTCAACAAAACCAAACATTGATCTAATCGTAAGATACCACAGACTTATTTCTTTGAAAGCCTGTATTGTAGATTTTACACTTGACTGTGTTTCAATTGACCTGCAACTAAAGCTGTTCTTACTGAAGCCTGGAGAACTAAATCATGACCTTCTGAAACTGTTTGACTCTTACGTTTTTGCTAGAAAGACAGAACACAGAGTGACAAAACAGAGAGAGAGCATCACCATCCAAGCTCAAAGTACTTTAGTTGCTAAAATGTCCTTGATATTTGATGTTTATTGATATTTAGAAATGTGTTCTACACATTTCCGAAGAGGAGGGCCAACGTAATTTAGTGACACCCTTTATAGATGACACAGTCATGCACCAAGTAAACAAAATATTATGCGGGTGATGTTGCATTATGTCACTGCATTTGAAACAAGCCCTATTTACAACTTCACACATAGTAACGTCAGTCTTCCCAAGGTTCACAATCAGGGATGCATTCCTCCACCCCACACAGTCTCCAAAACACAAAACTTTAAAGACCCCAAAATTGTCTAAACACGTCTGTATATATATGTATGTGCTTTCCATCATACAGCTACAGTGGTCTTTCTTATGTTGTAATGAACTATTGTCACAACAGACTTCAAGGAAGACCACACCAGTGAAGCTTTGTTATTCTTACACCAGCCATCCAAACAAACATTGATACCCTCAATGGCTCCTCTGTGTTTGGTCAGCGCCCCTGCAATGAGTAAACAGGGCGACATGTTCACATCAGAAGAGGACACTTATTACAAATAAAAACGATGACATATCAAAGGCTTTTTGTGCTGTGATCCTTTGATTTGATGAGCGTGGGGGGTTTGGTTGGGGGAAACACAAGGAGAGGTTACAGTAATGGATTCCTCTTTCAGGAGCGGGGATGGAGGAGAAAAGGCAAAAATGGAAGCTGTCGCCGTCGCTGACCTAATGGATCGGAAAACAAATAAACAAGCGTGAAGTGAGAGGGAAAATAAAAATGAATGAATGCATCGGGTGGCCGCATTAATGAAGTCACCAGTGGCATGGAGAGGTGGCATGGAGAGAGAGGCTATCATGCTGCTTTATAAGATTGTTTTACAGCGCTGAACCTTCGAGATGGTCATAAGCAGGCAGGTCCCTCAGTGCAGGATCGCAGAACCTGTTTAAGCAGAACATTTTTAACAATTAAAAACAACCGTCTTGGGACGTCTCATGGTAGGTTTAAGAAGGTATTTTGACACTTCCTGGTTGTCAAACATCCCTATATTTGATAAACTGCCGGCACCTGTGATTACTCTGATCAGACACCTGTTTGAAATTCATGAGAAATTACTTTATACTTTATAATTGAATAAACAATTGCATAATTTAAACATGACTAAAGTGGTCCAGAAACATTAAGTTAATAGCTAGAAAAGGCATAGAATCATTCGTATGCACATGCCACTTGATTTGATACGTTGCTTTAAGTTTTATTACATAAGCTATATCTTATGTAATAAAGATGTAAGATGTATCTTCCCTGGTGATTTGGAAAACATTTTGTTTTATGTTTCCCAAAGTCGTGTTGCTGTTTGTGAGCCCACCAGTGCATTTCAACTTTTTTCAATTCAAGCTCCCCTTAATTTGCTGTGTTTCCAGCAAAGAACAGCTCTGTTCTTCTGTCTCTTCTAAAAGATATAATGCGATGCTCAGATGTCTTTTCTTTAAAAGCTTCTTTATTCCCAACAGACCGTTCACCACCAGCAGAGTCGAAGCATTGGTGCGATTGTAGATGGGATGGAGATGCTTTCTTTTCTATGCATGAAAAGTAAGTTCTGACAGTCTTTCTGTGGGTTTCTAAGGGAGGGTAAAACCCTTTTCATGCGCCAGTGCTCTCTTAAAACTGACATAGCACTTATTTTCTGTGTCTTCTGGTGCTGTCTGGGACCTGTCACTACACCCATCGGCGGTCAGAGAATGGAAGACACAAACGACAACAGATGTCGAGTGGTCCCATCTCTGTCAAGTGCCGGCTATCTCCTGATAAATGTGTGTGGGCATAGCTGTTATTTTGCCACTTACAACTCTTTTAAAGTCATATTCCACATGGCATATCTTGCATTCATATGTTATCGCACTACTATAGTTTGAAATAATGCATGCCCTACAGGAAGGATGTCACTTTGGTTTACGCCTACTTGGTAGCCCCGCCCCCACGTGACTTTATTTTAAACTGCTGGCAACATCTGTGGCATTTTTCGGCCTGTCAATCACATTGAATGTGAGTTGCCCTTCTGTAGCTATCCTCTAGAGCTCAGTTCTGTCTCAGTGATTCTCCGACCCGTAGGACTTCACTGCTGGATGTGATTGTGATTAATGACACAGTCATGGCACAATCAGCCAAGAACCATGTTTGACCTCTATCACGGTACGAAAAGTTCCAACAAAAGCTCCAACATGGGCAAATCCGATTCTAATGTAGTAACTAGAGTATGCAGTGTTTTTAGCAGTGCACTAATACTACATTTCTTCAAACATAAAAAGATTATTATATAATGCTTTTTTACAATGCTGCATTGTATACATATAAAATCCTAAATACATATCACATAATTTCCAAATCCTGGGAACCCATTAGTTTTCCAATCTGTCTCAGAACAAAAAATCATCTTGCTAAAAATCACCTTGGAATCATATTTCAACACTTTTCAAAATCTAAATCAGCATAAATTTAGAAAAAATAAAGCTGGATTCCATAACAAAAAATTCTAAAAATAAAAGTTACTGAGTAACCACATAACAGATCAGTGTTAAAAGCTTTTACCTCACCTTACCCCTCCTTACCCTCACAACGGTAGGTTTAATGATTATGATTTATATTTTATACACTTTGGATAAAAGTGTCTGCCCAATGCATTAATTAAAACTAATATAGATTCACTAAATGTAAAACTAGGGCAGTTTTAAGCCTACAACACTAGAGTCAAACCTACAACGTCACAACAGTGACAAAGTATGACACGATCCTTTTGACACAAACTCAAAATATTAATGCTTTCACACAGTTAAAGGAAACAGAACAGAACACCATGGCAGTTTAAGCGGTGGAGCAGAAAGATAACCATAAAGATTGTGCCTTTAAGATAAACCACCTGCTATTCTTTAGATGTTTCACCTATCCATAGACTTCCTAAAACAGAACAGATGAAAGACAGAAAAAACAGTTCTGGATCATTACAGGAGAACTGAGGTGCATGATTATTTTGATTCAAACATCAGCTCCCATCTTCAGGTTCTCAGGACCTCACAGTCCTGCACAAATCTGATGAAGACAAATTATACCAAACTTAATACGGCGTTCTTTCCCCCAACAATCCCAAGTTTTGCTGCTTTTGTATGACACGTACCAAAATTGATGGATGGGACTTCTCATGCAAAGTATCCAGACAATAATGCTGGAACTTCGTCTTTGCCAAGATTCTATTTAAAAGTTTTTTTTTCTTTTTGAGACTTTTCCAAAACTAAAAGTGAAGTAAAAGATAAATATCAGGACTCAGAAGGACTTTTAAGGCTTCTTTTCCTGCAAAATAAGCAATGCAGCTTACTGGTTTAATGTTTGCAGCTGTTACATTCTGACGAGACCATAATCTCCTCTGAAACATTCCAAACAACCTAATTTAATATATAAAAATTAAATATAATTTTTTTCCGTTTTGCGTAGCTACATGTAATTCCACAGCCAGAACAATCTAACAATAAATCAACTGTGGTGGAAATTCTCAAAGTCACAATAGATTAATAATGTTTTGACTTGTTTTACAATATAACACCCTAACAAGAGAGCAATGAACTCCTGTTGTTTTTGATTACAGTTAATGTTCTGTTACCCTCGTTGGCCTATGCATTATTGTTCCATATGGGTCAGCAAACCTAACAAATTTATAGTAGTTAAGTGTTGGACCAGACAGGCCATAATATTAATAGAAAATCACTAAATATCAACAAATGACAAAAATTACAGTAATATCAACTCCTAGCTGTAATTTCATATTTAAAGATAATTAGAGAGTAATCATCAGCTTTTATGTGTCAGTCAAAAAAACACCTACACATTGTACTTTATCTATATTTACTGGAATAATTAAACAATTTTGGCACTAGCCCATTTCACAGTGCTAATTGCTTTAACACATAATATCTTTACAAAAACATAAAAAATGAAATGCATGCAACATTTTATCTAGAGAAAGTTCTTATTATTTTATTTATTTATTTGACAAATAAAGCTGTTAAATAAAATGCCTGTTTCCGCTCATACAATGATAAATAAGACAAGTGCAAACAGATTCCTGTAAGCAGTAAGTGCAAACAGCTGCAATTAAACCCTTCACCTTTTCAGAAAGCAAAAAAATATTTTTTTCAGTCTAAAACAACCACTAAACTGTACTAAATATGGCACTTGGCACTATCGGGTGTGAAAGGAAACATTGTATCTGCTCATTGCACAGCTTTAATTTGTCAAGGGTGAGGCAGTTCCCAGATTAATCAAGTCTAATGCATATGTGCATTAACAACTTATGAGCGCCTACAATAATCAGCCTCCGACCACCTTGTGGACAATCTGTAAATCTGGCCTTTAAACATTTTCTCTGCTCCCTGGTTCTCTGAACTTCTGCGTTTGAAAGAAATTTTTAGAAGTATGACTTTTAAAGTCCGCTTTGGTAATGTTCTTGTGATTTCAAAAGAAAGCCAGACTCAAATGCAGGATAGACTGATCTGGTTAAATTCAGCCAATGAAAAGTAATGCTACTCGCTTCATCGTCACATAATCAGAAGTATTGAATTAAAAGCCACTCTGAGTGACTTTTTTAATAATATATCATTAAGCATCCATTATCAATAATTGCTCTTTTACTTAATTAGGTGTTTCCAACATCAATCAGGCAATGTTAGGTTTAAATTAAAAAGAAGGCCATCAAAGCAGCAGCCTCTGGGATAATGAATGTGCAGAACAGGAAATCAAGAGGTGAACTTTTTGTCGCTGCCCTGACTTTGTACCTTGGAAAATGCTGCGTTCTCACTTTTCAGCACCTAATCCTGTTAGGATGCGGAACTGTGCCTCATTTTGACAACATTATCAGCTATTTCACCATATTCAAAACCTTTGTTCCTTTACTCAATTTCTGATCTTTTTATGTTACCAGATGCCTTTGGAACAAAATTAGAGCAGCATCCACTTCAAAAGCTTCTGACATGCTGTGGGTGATTTCTAAAGTGTAACGTTTGGGGCAAAACCTCTGCTTTTGCTAATGAAGACACACAGCTGTCACCCAGGTACAATTACTGTGTGAAATTGGTTTATAGTGTCAACTATAAACCGGTTTTGTTTATGGACCCATTTAGAACCCATATTTTATAATGGATATTAAATGCCAACTCAACACAAAACCAAATATGTTTGTAAATTGTCCAGTTTGTCCATTGTTGTAAAAAAACGTCCATAAAACCAAATGTTCATATAGCATATTATAATATTTACATATATATAACAGTAATATGCAAATACACGGTATAAACACGGTATAAACTTTTCTGTTAAGAAATATCTTAACAGAAAACTGACATTTTGGTTTCTAACTGTTTTTTTAAACTATCTAAGCCAAATAATTCACACAACATATTGTGGTCAGCACAAGTAATGTTTATCCTTATCTTTTACCTTGCCTAGTTCTTTAAAGTTTCGTAAATAAGGGAATGTCATATAACCTTTTCATATCAGCATCTGTCCATTATAGCATCTGAAATTGGCTTGATTCTACCTAGTTACACTACCAATGACATCAAGATGAAGAAAACAGGGCAAATATTTTTCCCCATTGTAAATGCACGATCACATGGTTGGTGGCACTATATTGCTGTCCATGACCCTATTGTGACAAACCTTCCACACGTTTTTGGGTTACAACCTGCCACCAGCTGATAACTACTAAACTAAACAACACTGGCCAGTAAAAGCAGTTAAGAATAGAAAGCACTTTTCGAGGTAACCGCTCCTCTAAACAGCCTGTAAGGGGCAGCAGTTTTAAAAACAAGACAGCCTATCATTTGGCAAGCTTCATCCACATCAAGAAAAAAGCATACCAGCTAGAGAGGGTTTCGATCCCAATCAAATAAATTGCCATCGGCTAGGTTCTGTGTTGATGACTCAGTAATGCTGGATTGTCACCAAGGAAGATTTGAGTTGGACACTGGGGTTGTAACTAGGCCAGAGAACAAACTCGCACCACTGCATCTATTAAACCAATTTGACATTCTTTATAGAGCAGCCTATTCCTGTTCGCTTTTTATTAGGCTTTTATTTCGGCTGAGAGAGGGGCTTAGCATACTCATACATGGCGGAAAGTATAAATGCGAAGATAATGGCTCCTGCCTGGCTGTCAGAGAATAAACAAGCAAGAAGACTTATGCGTTTAGGGTGACTGCAAATCACAGATCAGAGGCGCAGCCTCTAAATGAAGTAGTGAGACTTCAGAGTGCAGAATGAGGACAGAAGTGCTGTGACAGGTGTGCTTTAAGCTTGGCACACATTCAAAGACCAACGCAGTCTGTCTGGAGCTCACGAGAACACCACAGAGACAGAAATAGCAGCCATAATTTCTAGTGCACGGATGTAATAGTAAATGTTTTGCCAAACTTCACCCTTTTAAAGAGGGGGGTGTAATTCTATTTTTTGTGTGTCTTGTGATTTTATAAAACAGAAAAAATATAGTAAAAACCAATGTTAATGATGTGGACTAAAACATTACACTTATTGATTACAATAATAATCACAAACACTTCTTTGGCCAAAAAATATAGTTCATTAGCTGTCGGCTATTAAATGGTTTTGAAGCAACATCATCATCTTCACACATTTATTTGGAATTTAGTCATGTAAATATTTGTGCATGTGTGTATATTGGCTTTTTAAAACAGCTTCAAATGTGGTTTATTCACATTTCATTGTAATGGGAACTTATATTTTCTGATAGCAAGCATACACATGTGCGTATCTTCTGTACAAACAAGGCGACATTACTCCCGTCCGCCTTGTTGGCACGATTTGTAAGCCAACAGTGATTTGCAATACCTGCAGTCTCTCCTTATAGATTTCAAATAATAGATGCACTTGTTTTTAGCCCAACAAGTGGTGATGTTTGTTTTCCCGGCACAGCTTCTCGTGAGCCTCTCCCGTTCTCTTCGCGAGGTTCTAATGAGATGCAGAAACAAACCCCCAGAGTATCTGCCAACATTCAGCTCAGCATTCAAAGTGGAAGGAGAGTCTGAGACGTGCAGCCTCTTCACTCCACTCTCATTCTGCATGGCCACACAAGCGCTCTGACCATCCCGCCGCCTGCCTCGCATGCCAATGGAGTCGCTCTGCCTCATCTGACCAATCACAAACTTTCCCTTTAATTTCCTGTCTGCAACACCAAGATACACTACATGGCTAAAAGCATGTGTAACATACAAGTACATACTATTTCTAACAACTGCCTAAGATCTAGAATAGAGCTATGCAATCTAAGACAAACATTTTTAGGTAGAAGGTATATTTTCTGATCCGACATGGCTGTATTCCAGTGCGGTCCATCAAGAAACGATTTACCGAGTGTTCAAGAACTTGACTGGCCTCCAAAAGCCCTAAGCACCATTGAACACCATGAGGGTGAATTGGAATGCCAAACCCCATCAGATCCTGACCTCACTGATGCTCTTGTCTGGATCCCCACAGCTATCTGGTGTCTGACATCTGGTGGAAAGCCTCTCCAGAAGACAACAACGTAGAAGCAACACCTAACGCACATGGTTTGGAAATTAGACGTCCACTAAGCACACATAAGCACATATGTTCATGTTGTATATTTGATTCATTTTGTCTTCGTATTAGAAGTTCAGAAATGTCAGGTGGGTTTCCCCTGCTGGAAAGATAGGCTCCCAGTTTGGCCAAGCTGGAGATCACCAGCTAAATAAAATAAAGTATAATAAAAAATAAAGTGCCAAAACCCCTGTAAAATCAG
>JAZGTJ010007245.1:0-18464 GCA_036877575.1 Botia almorhae
CAAGTCAGTTATTGCATTTATGTTAACATTAACACCATTTGAAATTATGAGATCAAGCGTATGCTTTTTATTATGTGTAGGTTCATTAACGTGTTGCGTAAAACTAAAGGAATGTAAAACCTCTAGAAACTCCCCTGCTTTACGATCACCTTTGTTATCGACATGAATATTGAAATCACCCACAACTAATATTTTATCATAGCTGGTAACACACAAAGATAATAGTTCAAAGAACTCCGATATAAAACCAGAATTTTGTGTCTTTAATAGGACATTAAGCATATTGGTTGCTTCCAAAGTTTGTGCATCAACATTACCAAAGAAAATGTGTACCGTCTCTTGCTTTAAACAATCGTGTAATGTTTTAACACTTACCATTTTAACACCTCCCTCTTCTCTAGAATGCAATGGAAAGAGCTTATCACTATGGCTGCAGATGTTGCAAGGAATGGATTCAATGTTACACATGAACTGGGTGAGCATGTGGCACACCTGTGCTAAAGCTGCTTAGTTTGGTTTCAGTTTGGCTGCATTTCCCATTCATTTCAGTTTATATCAGTTCCAAGTGTATCAAAGTGTAAAATGTGCCTAAATCTTTTCCCAGCTGATGCGTTGTCTAAAGTGAAAGACCAAAGCATGCCTAAGACATTCAGAGGGCTCTTCCTGCCAAATGGACAGGCTCCACTTGTGGGATTTGTCACTAAACGCCTGGATTTAGCAGACATTCTGGACAGGATTGCAGTCAATGGCATCTCAGAGTTCTACAGTGGGAATCTAACTAAGGAAATGGCATTAGTGGTCTGTCTATCCAGAGCTTTAAATCAGTGAGCAGCTGTTTTCTTGTATTACCAATAACTTAAAACTAACATTAGCCATTGTTTGTTTGCTTTTATCTCTTTTGTGATTAGGTTCAAGCAAATGGAGGCGTACTGACAGAGGATGACTTCAGAAACTACACTACTGTCCTGCAGAAGCCACTGCAAAGTCTTTATCAGGGTAAATATCCATCAACTCTTAAATTACTTGTACAGCTTTGAATTTTTTAATAGATGTCAACCAGGTAAACACTATTACAGTATAGACATTAGCATAAGACCTTATCAACAACTCTTTAGTAAAGGAGAAAGCCCAAATAGTATAAAGGAAATAGGAAAAACAATTTATGCCTGTCCGTAGTACAAAAGAAATCACTTAAAAGTCACTTATAAATGCATTTTTTTTACAATTTTGACAAACTAGGGTTGATCTTATTTAATAGGATAGTTAACAGAACCCCAACTGTACTCATAAACCAATAAACATGTGAAACACAGACTCTGTTGGCTTAGGATGGTTTATGAAATGCTTTACTAAGGCCTGGTATTGAAAACGTAGCTTTTCAGCAGTTTGTTTATTGAAGGGTTTATCAGTGTCTTGCCTTACATTGACTGACAGGTCACCAGGTGTTGGCCACTCCTCCACCTCATGCGGGGGCTGCTCTCCTCTCAGCTCTGAATATCCTGGAGGGATATAATATCACAAACCAGGTGCCGAAGAGCAGAGTGTACCACTGGACAGCTGAGGTACTGCATTAATTCACACACCTCAGATTTGTGATTTATGGATTTATTTTAGTTTTATTTCTGTAGTGCTTTTTACAGTGTGTTTTGTAAAAGCAACTTTATAGAATTAGCAAAAATGTTTTAATGATAATACGATTTTATTTCATTTACATTTACATTAAGGCATTTGGCAGACGCTTTTATCCAAAGCGACTTACATTGCATTATACTACACATTGATCACTATACATTGAGTATGTGCAATCTCTGGGATCGAACCCATGACCTTGACGTTGTTAACGCCATGCTCTAACCACTGAGCTACAGGAAAGCCAATTTCACAATTATTCCTAATTTGGGGTAAAAAGCAAAACATTATCTTGTCATTTTGACAAATGGCTTGGTAAAGAGTTTTTGTCTTTAGTTTCCTGGACAATATCAAGCTTTAAACTTTCACCAACAGTCTGTAATGTAGAGGTTGTCTAGATTATGCACTACCATGTGCAGTGAAAATTAAGTGAAAATTCAAAACTATTTCTAGTACCCTTAACAGGTAGCTATCTGAATTAAATCAAGTATAAATTATAAAAATTACATTTTACATTACATTTGAAATCACTTTGCCCATTATTGGAGCCTTTTCCACCATGAAGCATCATGCACAATTTGAATTAATTTAATATCATACTGTGTACTACTACTACTGCTAATGTATTTACTGTACTTGTCCTATGTATGACAATACAGCTTATTTAAACTTAAAGTTGGTAACTGGTTATGCATACATTACCTTTTAAAAGTTTAGGATAACTTATTTTAGAATAATAGTAAACTCTTTAAACTGTGGAATTACTCAACGTAACTACAGCATATAAATAATGTGACTAAAAAAAGGATTTTATATTTTAGCATCTTCAAAGTGGCTTTTTATCAACCAGTTTCTTAAGGTTTTACTATGAGATGCTTTTTAAACAGTATTGATGGAGTTAGGGTTAGCTTTAATCTATTTCAGAATCTTTTGCATTTTTACATTTTAGTTAAATACCAAATATATTTTTGTCTACAAAACTCATTTTAAACATTTACACCCATTTCAGCAAGTGCTCTAAACCTTTAAATGGTGATGTAGTAACGTTGTGCTACTATAGTTTCTGTTAGTTTCTGTTTCTAACTGTTGTTAGTTTGTTTAATGGTTAACATGTAGTCTCTGAAGATTGCCCTGTCCCAGGCTAGTGGGCTTGGAGACCCAATGTATGACACCTCTGTTTCAGAAGCCGTGACACAGATGCTCAGGTGAGTGATGTGGATGTTTTTTTCATTTTTCAGTTTTTTTTATAGTTTTTAAATGAATTCTGTATGGGTAAATGTCTAAGAACTTTGTTCAGGAAGATTTTCGGTTAAGAAATTCTATAAATGTGTAAGCGAATGTAACTTTTAATCACCTGTGTGGCAAAAAGAATTTTAAAAGTAAAAATGTTTAGTAGTCATTTAATTAATATGAGGTCATAATAGCTGTATGCACAATAATTCTGTTTAAACTAGTTCTAGATGGAGTACAGAATATCACAGGACATCTGAACAACCTTCCAAAATTGTGTGTTATTAAAGCAACAACAAAATTTTAACTACTACATTTCGCTGTATTGATTCTGTGATATTGACTAACAGAGTATATTATGTTATTATTTAATTCAATTTTATTTATATAGCGCTTTTTACAATGTTACATTGCTTAAAAGCAGCTTTACATAGAGAAACAAAGAATAATAATAAAAACAAAGAACAAATGTCGGACATGTTAATGGTATTATTGCAAATTATATGTGTGGAGTGTAAAAGACTAATTAGGTATACTAGGTTTATAGTATGTTTACGAATAAAGGGTTGACTGAACCGAAAAAAACACAAAATTGTTGAGCAAGATATGCGTTCCAGCTTACATAGGGATGGCATATAATAGACAACATCTTATGAGACAGGGGTATAAGGGGTTTGCAATAGTGCCATGAACTACATAACATGCAGAAGTTGCATACATACATACATAAAATATATACAATAAAATATTAGACGTTTACAATTTACAAAGCCCTTGGCTAAGTTAGACGTCAGCAGTCTCCCAGCAAGCAAGCCAACAGAGCGACAGTGGCAAGGAACCAAAACTCCAATGATGTATAGAAGGAGAACAAAACCTTGGGAGAAGCCAGGCTCGACCAGGAGGGCCAGTTCTCCTCTGGCACATTAAAGCTGCAAATTTGTAATTGTTTAAGATACGAACAGAGTTGATTTTGATGTGTTACAGTTAATTATTGATGGAAAACTAATGGTTCCAATTATATTTGATAATATGTTGGGCACTGAGAGATTGTGCCAACAAAAACTGCTGAGGCATAATATTACTAATTATGTTATCATTGGTTTCTCAGTAAAACTCAGGCAGCTTTATTTCGTCAAATGATCAATGATTCCCATGCGTCTGATGCTAAACACTACACACTACACTCGTACAAGCTGCAAAACGACACTGTCTCCAGCCAGGTCACCATCATGGGCACAGACGATCTCATAGTGTCTGTCATGAGGTAGGTAACATCACAATACTGTAATAAGTTTGTGGATCAGCAAACTTCTATGCTAAACAAATATGATTTGCATTTATAAATGGTATTCATTTTTCCTCCTTTCCCAGCTCACTTAACCGCCCCTTTGGAAGTTATATTGTGACACCCTCCGGGATTCTCCTCAACAGTCAGATTCTGGACTTCAGTTGGCCCAATAAAACCCAAGACTCAGCAGAAATTAATTTGGTGCGCTCAAATAATATAGCGTACAATGCAAACATTTCTAGCAAATTCTGCATCTGTTGCTTTTAATATTAAATAAGTTGTCCAACATCAACTCCTGTATCTTATACATGTTGATCTACAGGTGCTATAAGCAATTTCTGCCATTTTGCTCAAATACACCTTTTTGCTAATATCAATGACACAGCCCCTTTCTAAAACTATGCTTGTTATGATCTGTGATTTTATTGCATCATGCCTAACTGAGACATGGTGCAGTGCTCACAGTTATGTTTATAACATGTTGTATTTTCATCAGCGTAACATCATTGAGGCAGGGAAGAGACCCACCTCCTTCCTGACCCCCATTGCAGTGAGACCCTCTATTGGCCTGTGTGGCACTTACATTGCCCTGGCATCCTCTAATGCTGACCAGGCCCTCAGTGGCATCATTCAGGTGAAGTGTTTTTATGGTGGCAGTAGCCTGTGAGATGTGTGAAGTCTATGATAATGTTTAAAGTTATTCTTTTTTAATGACTTTGTATTCTGTTGTATTTTCACAGGTTTTAGTTAATGTTTTGTCATCACGCAAAAACATGACTGACAGTCTGTCCTTCGGCCGACTCCATCCTCTTCTAAAAACGAACACCCTCCTTGTGGACTGTAAGTTCTTCACAAGAGAACAAGATGGTGCAAAGAGTGTGTGAAAACCAGTTCTATTTATAAAGTCAGTAATAAGGTTATGAGCATCAGGTGTGTGTGTGTACAGGTTCAGCTATATTTATGATGGCCAAATGTCCTCACTAACATAGTGAAATATAATGGCAACCAATTTAAGGACATTTTACTGGTTCCCACTAAATAAAATAACTGGTTTACACTAAACTCTAAACTGGTTCTCAGTCCTTATCCTGCTGGATTTGTTAGCCGCTTTTATCACTGTAAACCACCAGATCCTGCTGACTATGCTCAAATCACTGGGCGTCACAGGTACTGCACTCCGGTGGTTCAGGTTCAGTGTGTCTTGGAGGGGTGAGGTGTCCAACCTGCAACATCTAGACACTGGGGTGCCCCAGGGCTTAGTTCTTGGACCTCTTCTCCATCTACATGGCGTCTCTAGGATCTGTCATTCAGAAACATGGCTTTTCCTATCATCACTATGCTGATGACACCCAGCTCTACCTCTCTTTCCACCCTGATGATCCAGCAGTACCGAGATCCCTTGCATCTTAGCCTGCCTGATGGACACACATTGTGTTGGATAAAGGACCAACACCTTCAACTCAACCTGCTAAAACCGCAAGCTTTTTTGTTTCAGCCAACCCGTCTCTTCATCATAACTTCTCAATCCAGACTGATGGGGCAACCATTACTCCATCCAAGACGGTCAAAAGCCTTGGAGTAATGATTGACGATCAAATGAGCTTCTCTGACCACATCTCTAGAACCACTCGTTCCTGCAGATTCACTCTCTACAACATCAGGGAGGTCAGACCCTTCCTATCGGAACATGCAGCACAACTCCTCGTTCAAGCTCTTGTTCTCCTCAGACTGGACTACTGCAATGCTCTCCTCACAGGGATTCCGGCTAGTACTATCAAACCCCTGCAGTTGATCCAGAATGCAGCAGCTAGAGTGGTCTTTAACGAGCCTAAAAGAGCACACATCACTCCGCTGTTCATCCAGTTGCACTGGCTGCCAGTGGCTGCTCGCATCAAATTCAAGGCTCTGATGTTTGCATTCAAAGTGACTACTGGATTCGCACCTCCCTACCTGCTCTCACATCTTCGCATTTATGTGCCCTCCAGAAACTTGCATTCAGCTAATGAACGTCTTGCTAATGAACAGCTTACTTTCACTCTGCCCGGTTGGTGGAATGAACTACATAACTATCAGAACGACTGAGTCATTAGCTGTTTTCAAGAAACAACTAAAAGCTCAACTATTTCGTCTTCACTTCCTTAACTAATCAGCTAATACACCGCTACTACTTCTACTTCTTTTATTAAAAAAAACTAATAAATTTGCTTCTTACACTGTGTTGGAATACCTGAGACCTGTTTATAGCACTTATTCATTGTTGCTCTTATAGTTGTTGAAATTGCTTGCTTGTCCTCATTTGTAAGTCGCTTTGGATAAAAGCGTCTGCTAAATGAATAATTGTAAATGTAAAAAGTGAGGTGTGTGAGGGTTAGGTTTAGATTAGGGTTGGGGGATAGAACTTATCATTAGCCTCATAAAAAATCAATGGAAGTCTATGGAATGAGGTCACTAATATAGTCAAACAAATGTGTGTGACCTGAAGTTAGTTCAGATTAGGATACCCTCATGTGGTGGTTGTGAGACATGGTGGGCAGATGTGACAATTGATGGGACAGGTCAAACTTTTTAAAACATCACCAAAACTATTATGAGAATGATTTGTTTATTATAATATTAATAAATGTGTTAATTTTATTAATCTGCTTATCCTTAATTTGACAATTTGATGATCATTTTATAAATAAACGTTTTCTCAAATCAGGCCTTTTACATTTTTATGTTCCAAATTTTGTTAATATGGTAACTTTAGACCTCATGGAAAGTAAAACGGCTCATATAATACTTTATATAATGATCATAAGATTTTGGGTGTGGTTTTTGGGCAAAATTCCTCTTTTAACTCTGTCTTTGTATTTGTCCAGCTAAATTTTTACAGGCTGATGTGGAGGCTCTCACAGAGAAAGGCCATAATGTGCAGAAGGTGGACATCATCTCACTGGTAGAAGGAACCAGGAGAACCAATGATGTGATCATAGGAGTAAAGGACCCCCGCAGCGCTGACGCTTCGGCATTGTCCATGTCTATGCCTTAAAGTCGAACACATATACTACTGTGTGATGTATGGAGAGAGTTGTCAAGCTGTTTTAGATATTGTATTATGTCCTAAAGATTTAAATAACCCACTGCACCACCACAGAGAGAAACAGTAAGAAACACAAATGATGTGTCAGCTAGTAAAGACAATTTTCAGTTTGTTTTTCATTTTGTGTCTTAATTCTAAAAATACTTATGACATTGTAATGTTTCTTAAAAGTTGAACCTTTAAATCACAACTTTAAGGTTGGGATTTGAGCATGTTGTTTGTTCTACACCTACAATACCTGTCAAAAGTATAGGAACATCTGCTTTATGTATTCTACAACTTGTACTAGTGGTTAAATAATAGTGAACAAAACAAAATTGTGTTACGACCTAACATATAGTATTGCAATTATGTAGTAACAGTTAAAAACTCAGAAAATCAAAACTGTCTTAGAAGACTTTCCATATATGCTGGAACATTGTTGCTTATGCTATCATATTTAAAATTACAAAAATAAAAATACACTTTAGTTTCGTGAAGAAACTCAAACACAGGTGCAATGCATATTTGTCTAAACTACTGATCTGGATTTTAAAATCATGAGAAACTTAGTCAAGTGTGTCCAAACCTTTGACTGGTACTTTATGCTTTAGTTTGTCTTAATACCATAATTACTAGTTCCTCCAGGATTATGTAAAATTTTATGCAGGTTCCACATGGGACAAGTGAATTTTTAATATATATTTCAAAGGACTTTGCAAGGTCTGGCAAGGACATCTTGAAGATATACCCTTACACACATTACATGAAGATTTACAAATTAATAGTTGTTCCATATTTATTGAAGATTTGAGTTTAGTGATAACAAATTGGTAAATATATTGTCTTGCAGTAATGATCAAATTAAATGTCCCAACATTTATAAAAGAAATTATCTTTACAAGCAAATATATCTTGTTTATCTCTTTCCTTTAGTGTCAGATTGTCATTCAACTAGCAATGACAACATATCTTAAAAATCTTTTGTGAAAAAGTCTGTGTGCTACTATATATTTGGCATGATTGTTAATGATTTTGCTCATGTCATTTAGAAGGATATTTTCTAGATGTATTTTTTGTCAACTGTATCAGTGCTTTTATGTAAAAACACTGCAATTAATTTTAGTTTTATAATAGTTTTAGTAGTTATAATAGTTTTCTCTTGAGTGACAATCATTTGACTTCCTCTTAATGGGCAAATTTAGTATGTTTTGCCTCAATTGGACACCTTTACCTAATGTTGCACTGTAACAGAATTACTGTTGTATTTAGTAGCTGTACAAGAATGAAAGAAAGAGAAACCATATCTGAGAATAAGAATAAATATTAATATGTACTGTAGTTTCCTTGTAACTTTTCTATATGTGCCATATAGTCAAAGTTACGGGTTTTGTACCTCCATCATATATAATTAGAGGATAATTTGTGTGAAACACTGAAACTCCTGTTATTGCTTGGGTTCTTTTAATTATCAGTTTGTTGTGAACTGATCGTGGAGCCCAAACCATAAGGATCAGAGACATTAAACCTTAATGCTAGTACTTCTGACGAGGTCTCACAGTTTTGTGCCAGTCACTACACAATGGTGCTACAGTGCTAAAAACAAAAGTGTATGTTCCAGACTCAACATCATTAGATTCATCATCAGACCCCTATTGTATCTGTTATTGGTATGAAAAGGGCCTGCACCCATGTTTATGATCATAACTTTTGACTCGTGACTCCTTGATACAAAATTCTCATGACGATTCAAACGCACATATGACGTAATTTCTGCCATGAAAATGTTTCCGCCATTTTTAATTTTTTGAAAACCCTACTTTTTTGCAGGATTTGCATGAAATTTGGTATGCAGCATGTAAAGTCACATCTAGCAAAAAGTTATTGAATTCATGTTGATACTTCTTACCATTCTTGTATACCATTTATTTGGGCAACAATTTTTTGACATATACAATTTTTTGGGCGAGCACACAAAAAATGGATGAGACTGTATCTAGGCATGTTGTTCAAAACAGTGTTCAAAACATAACAAAAGTTACGAAAATAAATTGTAATTGCAATAACATATTGTTATGCAACTTCTTTCTTTACGTTCTTTGGCTTATGTCTGGCATTTTGAATTTTAATCGAAAACACACTTTTTCAGACTTCTCTTACAGAGATTTTCAAATTTGAAACTTGGTAGGTTTTGCTTGTTTTCTTTAACTGTTCACAAATATTTTCTTTAGTGCTGTTGATGGCCTTACCTTGTAATTGCTGCTTAAGGGTCAAGCCCTGAATGGGTGAAGACCCCTATTGTATCTGTTAATTTTCTTCTTATTATTATTATTACATTTCCACCCTTGAGTCTAGGGCAGCCCATGGAATGGTACATAGGAAAGTTATGAAGTTTGGCACACAGATAAATGACAGTCTAAAATGTTACCATAACAAATTTGGAGTCTCCACCTCAAACCCTCGTTAGGGTTAAGTTAGGGTTAGGTTTGTAAAATTACAACAGCTTCCCTCATGACAGTCAGGGTTAGGGTTAGGCCAAGACCTCTCGGTCCTCCAGCTTTATAGGGTTTATGACAGCAGCAAGCAACGCTATATTATATGTGACGCTGTTGCAAATGGGCATCAGCGTCACATATAATGACAGATTTTTTCCAATCTTAAGGATCATTTGAATGGAGCACCCATATCACACAAAAAAGCAGCACAAGGAAATTCTTCCAAATTGGGTGAGTTAGAGGAATGTGCTTCAACACATCAGCGAAATGTAATGACATTTTCTTGTGCTGCTTTTTTTGTGTGATATGGGTGCTCCATTCAAATGAGCCTTTGGATTGAATCACCCACAGGGAAATGGGATTATAAAGTGAAAGTGTATGGCATAGGATTTCCACCCTAGTAGACACATATTGACTATGTGGAACCTTAATTTATAATGTCACCAGCTCCTGTGAGCCCCTCCTGTCAGCTGGGAGAATGACTGTGTTCCAGGCTTCACTTTCACTTTGACCATGTGGCCAAGAACTCTTAGGGCACTAATTCCAAGTTACGGGGTTATGCAGGCTCATGATCAAGTGCGGTTTAATAAATTGCACTACAGCAGCTAACCTCACATAAAATTACAGATCACAGAACAGCGTGCCATTAGATAACATCCTTGCCACCCAAGAAGGCTTATGCACGATTATTGGACCTGAAGGCTGCACAGACCTAGTTGACCCTGATAATTTCTGATAATTTTGAAAGAAAACAAAAAGACATTCGTGAATTGTGACTAGTGACTATGGAAAATCCCTTGTGGTGTCATGGATATGGATAAGGAAACAGGGGTTTTGTTATTATCTTTTCTCATTTTGTGTTATACAAATTTCTGTGTTATTAAATTCTGCATACAGCAAGCTACCACTCCCACTCCTAAAGAAGTCATAGCAGCCTCAATAACAACTATAAACTACTACCCGTGAAACTGTTTCTAAGTTAGCTGAAATGTTACCTAGCTGTAACTGCTTAAAGTTACAAGAATTATTCTTAAACCAGCATCTCCACATTTATGGCAGCCATTCCGGTGTCTGTTAAGTTTCAACACTGCCACATCTCATTCTGCTGAATGAAAAACTGAATAAATAATGACCATTAAAATAAACAGGATGACATCAAGTGACTTACAAAAAGAATTGCAAATGGCAGCTGGAGTGACATGCATGACAAGAAAGGTTAAAAAAAGACCACAAGAACTGGCTCGTAGAGTACTGGAATAAGGTCATCTCTGATGTGTCCAATTTTATGGTCATCTAATGGTTAGATGGAGGCCTACAAGTCACAGCGTTTCGCACCCACTGTGAAATCTGGTGACAAATCTGTGAAGATCTGGGGTTGCTGCAGCAAGGCTGAAATTTGGCAAATTCGTTTTTGTGAAGAGCACATTAATAAAGCCACATACAAGGTTATCCTGTTATCCTGGAATAAAACTTGCTTCCTCTGCTCTGAAAATATTCCTAAACTCTCATGATTGTTACTTCAATGCTCCATGGTAGAGACCTGCGCAGGAAGGATTTTCTCCCGCTCCTGCCCTCAAAAGCCCACAGGTAAACATATAAGTAGTTTTGTTTTTACCGCTTACGAGCCCATCCGTCTGGGGGTGATAGACAGTTGTCCTCAACTGCTTCACCCGCAGCAGCCTGCACAGGTCAGCCATTACCCGGGACATAAACAGTGTTCCCTGGTCGGTCAGGATCTCCGCGGCCAGGCCAGGCCTGCGGGGGTGTCGGGGTTCCAGCGGTGGGCATGGACTCATCCTGGGGCGAGGGAACCGTCGGTCTGCCCACTGCGCGTGAGGCACCCCCCGGCATGCATCGCTCGTGGACCACCCTCCTGGGAAACGGCTGCGTCCCTTCCCCTGCCTCCCGGTGTTGGACGGCGTCCACCAGCTCGATCGCCTCCACGAGGTCGAGGACGGTGGTGGGTTCCTCATCCCCACCGCTTGCCGGTGGGACCGCGGCAGGGCTCGAAGGAGGCGATCGATGACCACCCATTCCGTGACCTGCGCTGGGTTCCCCCTCGAGCAGCCAGTGCTGCGTGATGCGGGTCAGTACGGCGGCCTGGGCACGGGCTGGCACCCGAGCTTTGTACTCCCATTCATGGAATTGCTGGGCGGCGCAGATGGATGAGAGAGATGGATGAGAGGTACTTCCGGGTACTCCTCAGCAACAGCGGGCAGCAGGGAGAAGTACACGCGCTGCGCCTCGCTGGTGAGAAGGGGTGCCAGCAGTCGTGCCCAATCCTCGTGGGTCCACCCTTCACGAGTCGCGGTGTTTTCAAAGACCCGCAGGAACGCTTCCAAGTCGACTTCCGCCGTCATTTTTGGCAGCAGGCGGGTGATTTGCGCTCGGGGGTCGGGCAACGGAACGTGGTGGGCAGCGTGGGCACACATGGCCGCAAGATAAAAAGGAAACGGAAAATAAACAAATATGTTCCGTTCTTGTATGTTCCTTTCTTTAATAATGAACTAATATCTGTAACACTAAGCGTTCCACCTGCGTCATGCTCTTCAGACATTTTGCCTCGGTGTGGGCCTATAGCCTATAGTTCTGCGCATGAACCACGCGAGAATTAGCTTCCGACCTTGCGCCTGTAAATTGTCTTTATTTTAATTTAGTCGTTCTTGCTGCTTTTGTGCAGTAGATAAATAACAGAGTATTTGTTTTTAATAAATTAATTTTAAGATAATTCCATTTTTCGGGAGTCCCGCGATTAATTCTATTCTCCCGCAACCCGCACATACATGAGGACCTTACCGCCCGCACCCACATTCACCCATCAAATCTTGTCCCGCGCCGCACTCGGTGCGTTGGGTCCCGCGGTACTCCCGCGAGAGTGCAGGTCTCTACTCCATGGCACACAGCTAGGTCAATCAAGATTTGGATGACTTACTCTCCAGATCTAAACCCTCTAAATTCTTTTATTTTTAAAGGAACTGCCCAACAAAACAGCTATAAATGTAATGTTTGTTAACTTTAAGTCAGACTTGATTCTGCAGCACCCAGAAGTATGCTCTGATGTAAAGATTTGTGTTCATAATTTTCTACAATAAAGACTGCGGCTGAAGAGAACCAAAGTCTCCGGGTCTACACTGGAAAAAGTTTCCAGCACAAGAATATTTAGTAGACTCTAGTTAATTTCTGTTAAAACTTTATTTTGTTGGTCTAATATACTAATATGCTAATGAGTTGAAATGTAGTTGTAAATTAATGACATTGAGAGATTAGTTGCAAAATTACTGTTTAGCAGAATGTCAAACGCAAACTATCGAAATAAAGTGTTTCTGATATATACCTCTGTCCTATTCCTGACCAAACAGCAGTCTACATTATGAACCTATTGTGTAAACTCAGACAGCTAATAACCGACAGCAAACGCAAACTCATCTGATGTTAGCTATATACACAACTCCTGATGAGAGACGCCATTTTAATATTAAAATATTGTATACACATGTAGACCTCCAGGGTAGAGACTTGCGATATTGACTTAAATAATAATATAGTAAACAGCACCTCAGAATGCATGACTTTATGACTTTATGGCTTTACCTATGGGGGGAACGACTGATACATTAAGGATTGGACTTTGGTGGGGTAACATAAATGCCTTAGTGCCAAGGAAGACCTCAGTACCAGACTGGGAAGAAGGGGCCATTTCTATTGGTTTGAAGTTTAAGTGCTCATAACATTACCCTCACCCTAATATTCAGGCCAGTACACCCACAGATTCCCTAAAAACTCAGACTGTGGTATGCTGTTAACTGGCCATGCAGCAGCAGAGGATAAAACCAAAAAAACCTACATTCTTTCATACACAAAACAGACAGAAGAACTGTCACAGTATCACAACTCCTTCACTCAAGTAGTTGTTTCTGAAACGGGGCTTAGGAGCACAACTAGGGGGTCTTTCAAGGGGACCTCAAAATATCTTGAAATTGTGACAAAACCAAGCATTAACATAAGACATACATTGTGAGTGAGTGTGCCTTCAAGTATTGCTGGGAACATTGTCAAAAAAAATTGAGAACCTCTGCCTTAGATGATGCCTTACTCTAAGAGGCAATTGTGCTTCATGCCAGGGCATCATGAGAAGCTGGCCTGATGTATGACCGTATTACTGGTAGAAGGCACTATAGGAATATATACTTCTTTAGGATGATCATAAGATTATTCTAACAATGACAAAGGCTATATTTAAGCAGGAGAAGGCAACAGATCTGAAGGAGGGCCTGTAGATCTCCTACTCTGTTAATCATGTCAAAGCCAAAAGCAAGACTACTTTAAGAGTCAAAGACAGTGGGTCGAGGCAAATAGAACCACTTCTGTTCTTGAAACCTCAGAGGTCAGAACTGGAGTGGGCTCTTGTGCAGAAGCTTATATTGTTACCAGAACCTTTCTTGGATACTGCTGCCATGAAGCCTAGCTAAAAGCTTAAAAGCTAAAAGACCAAGTGGTCTTGGCATAGCGTGACACTGCCAGAGACAATTGTGCCTGCATTGTAGTAGAATCCAATACCCCAAGAAAAGTGGTCAGTCGTTGATGTAGTTCAGTGCACAGATGCCCTCATCTGGGAGCCAGAGCTGTGTCTATGCGCTTTGGATGCACTAGGCTGAATAGAAGAAATCAATGGTAATACGCATCACCCCGAAAAGCAGATTTAAGGAAGTGTTTGTGTCCCGGCAGTTTGCGTCTGTTTGGCGTTTTAAAAACAGCAATGCTTTGAAGAAGCTTGGCATCTCTTCTTTACTAGGTCACACATTTTTCAGCTTAATGGTTAACTGAAAAGAAAGGGTAGCATAACTGTATCTTAAAAACTTTATGGGCAGATTGTAACTTGTCGAACTACAATTTCAGTGGAGTGTCCCCATTCATTGATTTCATCAATTGAAAAGCACATTTTCTGGTTTTGTAATTTTACAGCACAAATGAACAACCCTGAAATTACTTGAGGAAGGCTTACTGTGACAGCACATGATCAGCACAGATGTTGATACAGTTTTGTTGTTATTTTTATATCAAGCTAAACTAACTAACATTGGAATGCTGCATCAACACCTAAATCACTTGAAAAACGACAGAAAAAGTTGTTTCATTCTCAAACATTGTTTGAATCTGTTTATTCATTCCTTCACTGCAAAACTTAACACAAACTTCATTGCAAAAAGCACAAACTTTACCTCAGTTACTTTTTCTTTTGATGTTTTATTGTTTATTTCATTAACTATTTCATCATTAACAAAACACAGACAAATGTGACACAGAGCAGTGCTCAACAACGCTGAAATCACTTGGAAAAATGCCTCTTCTAACTAGCTATCTATCACCTTTCTATGCATTTCACTGCACACTTAAACTGAACTTACTTGCAATCAATTGCAAAATTTATTTTTTGCAATCTTTGTGTTCCATATAAGCGTTCCATATAATCCATGTTCTTAGTAGATTTGTTATATTCTTTGGCTGTATGCTCAAAAACTGTACTTCTGAATGTCTGTGAATATATGAATATATATATATATATATATATATATATATATATATTCTATTCCTGAATATATATAGAGAATATAATATTATTTTATATTCTAATCCTGACCAATCAGGACCAATCTCTCAGACGATGGTTTCAGGTGCCAAAAAGTAAATGTCTTTATTGAGACCAGAAGGCTGAGATTCGCAAACAAAATCTAACAAGCTTGTATCTTGACTCACATTTTAAAATTTTTCATTATCTGACTTTATCAGGTGAATTACATTTAGTTTTTTTGGCATTCATTCATTTGGCCTGCTACTATTATTTATTAATCTCCCGATTTCCACTATAACTGTAGCGGAATCACAGCTGGTATATTTTTGAAAAAGAGTGATAATAATGTATTTTAAAGGCGTAAAATATGACTGGATCACTAAC
Source organism: Botia almorhae (assembly GCA_036877575.1). Classification (NCBI taxonomy): domain Eukaryota; kingdom Metazoa; phylum Chordata; class Actinopteri; order Cypriniformes; family Botiidae; genus Botia; species Botia almorhae. The sequence goes on from JAZGTJ010007245.1 coordinate 15,657, forward strand.
GATCGATCAGGTCAAAAATTATGACCTGAACGATCCAAGATGGCGGCACGCACAGACGCAGCGGCTACTCCAGGTCCCAAAAACGTTGTTTTTATGTCTTTTCATGTCATCTGTTTGTCTCAAAACAGTGTAGATTTACCGCTATCTGATAAAGTAATTAATAAAAAACACATCTACGATCGTCAAAGCCTTTTGGACATCGGAAACGCATACAAACACCAACTCTCATTACTGACTACTGAGAAGCTACGAAGCCTTTGTTTACTGCTGAAGCTGGACCACGAGACCGCGGCCTTGCCTACTGACGCTACTCGCACAAGGCGGCGTCACAAGCGGTGTGAGAGAGGATGTAAGTGCGGAGGCATACTAGCCAGGCTAAGGGCTAACACCACCAGACCGGCACTACCAACACTCTCTCAAATGTTCGTTCACTGAAAAATAAACCGGACTTAATCCAATTTGGTCGGTCTACACAGCATGAGGCAAGAGATTGTTGTGTGTTTGTCTTCACTGAAACATGGCTAAACAACAACATCCCGGACTCCGCCATTCAGCTGCATGGGCTAACCTGCTACTAAGCGGACAGAGACACAGCACTGTCCGGTAAGACTTGCGGTGGGGGCTTGTGTGTGTACGTCAACAAAGAATGGTGTAACAATGCTGCAGTAGTGACAAAACACTGCTCATCGCTGGTGGTGTTTATGTTTGTGAAGTGTCAACCGTTCTATCTGCCGCGGGAGTCCATTGTTATTATTGCGGTTACATTCCCCCATGTGCGAACACTAGGGACACGCTTCACGAACTTTACAGCGCCATCAGTGAACAACAAACAAATAACCCAGACGGCTTTTTCACCATAGCCGGAGACTTCAACCACGCAAAATTATAGACAGTGTTGCCTAAGTTCTACCAAGATGTGAACTTCGCAACAAGGGGAAATAACACGTTGGACCTTGTCTACACAACAAAGAAGAATGCGTACAAAGCTGACCCCCGCCCCCACTCCGGATACTCAGATCACATTTCAGTTATGCTAATCCCAGCATATAAACCACTTCTGAAACTCACCAAATCAGTTCAAAAACTCATCACAATTTGGCCAGATGACGCTACCTCAACACTACAAGACTGCTTTCAGTGCACAGACTGGAACATGTTTAAAGAGGCAGCCACCTACAACAACCACACAGACCTGCATGGTAATATACTGAAACGGTAAGTGCATATATCAAAAAGTGCATTAATGATGTGACAGTCACCAAGACCATCACTACACGTGCAAACCAGAAGCCGTGAATGACAGCAGAGGTTTGTGGGCTGCTAAAGACCAGAGATGAAGCTTTCAGATCGGGAGATAAAGCAGCCCTCAAAACAGCAAACTGCGGGTCCTGACAACATACCTGGCCGTGTACTGAGAGACTGTGCTGCACAGCTGACGGATGTCCTAACAGATATCTTCAACATCTCACTATCCCAGGCAGTCGTCCCCACGTGTCTCAAATCCACAACAATTATATTGGTACCAAAGAAATCACCTGTGTTCTGTCTAAATGACCACCATCCCATAGCACTGACTCCAATCATAATGAAGTGCTTTGAGAGGTTAGTCATGCACAACATCAAAACCAGCCTCCCCAACACACTTGACCCGCTCCAGTTTGCATACCGTCTAAATCGCTCTACGGACGATGAAATTTCCTCCACCCTCCACCTGGCTCTTACCCACCTAGAAAACAAAGACTCCTATGTTAGAATGCTGTTCATCGACTTCAGTTTAGCATTCAACACAATAATCCCACAACAGCTCACAAACAAACTAAACCTGTTGGGCCTTAACACCTCCCTCTGTAATTGGATCCTGGACTTCTTAACTGGAAGACCTCTGTCAGTCCGTGCCGGCCGCAACACATCGAGCACTACCACACTGAGCACAGGTGCCCCACAAGGCTGTGTGCTAAGCCCGCTGCTTCTCACGCTGCTGACTCATGACTGCACTGCCAAGTTCAGCTCCAACCACATCATCAAGTTGTTGATGACAGCTCCAACCACATCATCAAGTTGTTGATGACAGCTCCAACCACATCATCAAGTTGTTGATGACAGCTCCAACCACATCATCAAGTTGCTGATGACATGACAGTGATAGGTCTCATCAGCAACAACGATGAAACGTTCTACAGAGAGGAAGTGGCACAGCTGGCTGAATGATGTGGCACTAACAACCTGTTCCACAATGTGAGCAAGACAAAGGAGGTTGTGATGGACTTCAGAAGAAACTCCGCTGACCACCCCCCACTGACCATCGACAACTCGACTGTGGAGAGAGTCAGCAGCACCAAATTCCTGTAGGTGCACATCACAGAGGATCTCACCTGGACCACCATCACCATGTCACTCTCCAAGAAGGCACAACAGCATCTACACTTTCTCCGCCGGCTGAAAATGGCAAGTCTTCCTCCAACTATCCTCACCACATTCTATAGGGGAACCATTGAGAGTGTGCTGAACAGCTGCATCACTGTCTGGTATGGGAATTGCAGTGCTGCTGACCACAAGACCCTCCAGCGGACAGTGAACACAGCTGCAAAGATCATCGGTGCCCCTCTCCCCTCCATTTTCCCCTCTCCCCTCTCCTCCTATTTTCAATGCACAATGCTCCAGTAGAGCTACCAATATTGTGAAAGACAAGTTCCAGTTATTGCCATCAGGAAGACGGTTCCGAAGCATTTGAGCCCGCTCTGCAAGGCTGCTCAACAGTTTTCTTCCCTCAAGCTGTGAGAGCCCTCAATTCCAATCACTTCATCCCCC